>CAEFZX010002646.1:0-11877 GCA_903066825.1 Alfaro cultratus | reverse complement strand
AATTTGTAATTGTGCTTCGTTAAATGTTGTTGTGTTTTTGTAATTTGTAATTGTGCTATGTTAATGTTGAAGTGATTTGCACCTCAGGGCCACCGTAAATCTCTTCTACAACACCTGTAAAAAAAATATTACGCTCTAAATAAAAAGTTTTAATGAGCAACCCTGCTTAAAAAAATTATGCATAAACATCAATTTATTATAGTATCTCTAAATACAAGTTATGCTTTATTTAAATTATAACTGAAGTTGCTTTATTTTGAAACCTTTTTTGGTTCTACCATGTCCTGGATGGCTGAGGTCCTATAAATAGAAAAATATTCAGATGAAGTATTTAGATTTTATTTTGTGATTTATAGGCTGTATATTGAAGATTATAAGAAATGGCATACCTCCCCTTTTTTTATCTATTGTCATCTGCTCTGCTTTGTCTCTTCGGCTCTGCGCTCCAGCACACTGAGCGGTCAGTCACTGGTGGCACTCAGCCAGTGGACAAACATTCAGTCCCATATCATATTTAGAAATAACCACATAGCATTCCTGACCTGAAGGGGGCACTATTTCCCAAATTATCCACAGTTTAATGTTTTTGTTTGTTTTGTTGTTTTTTTTTCTTTTCTTTTGAAATGTTTTTGGAGACCAGTGATAATTAAAAAATAGTTATGAAACACAATATATTTGTAAATATAGTAGTTTGTTGGTTTTACTCTTTTTATTTACTTTTTTATTATTATTATTAACACTGTATAAAACTTTACTCCACTTCTGAGAAGTGTGGAATCACTTCAAAGTTTGCAAATTTAGACAAGATTTGGAACATTGTTGAGAAAAATATTATGAAAAAAAATCTCATTATGTTTTTCATTATGTTTTTTTCAACAAAGTTCCAAATCTTGTCTTTACACAAAACAAAAAATAAGTATACTATGGTGTATTATTTTTATTGTGTTTTAAGAATTACTAGAATTAAAGATAAACTAATAATAATAATAATAATAATAATAATAATAATAATAATAATAATAATAATAGAAACATTAGATATTGCAGCTCTGACAGAAAATATAACCCCCCTCAGTTCTGGAGTTATTAAATATAACTCCAGAAATTAATAAAATTATTAAATATTATTTTTTTATTTTTATAAAATGTTAACATTCTAAATACAGAATGCATTATACATACCTATACATCTCCACCAATTACAGGAGGAATAAAAAAAATAGGGAGACATGAAAAGCAACATGATCAATAATAAAAAAATTTTTTTACAATGTACACATATCAAAATATCAGTGAGTCCACATATGAGCTATTATCGTTTTGCTTTTTCAAAGCAACTT
Organism: Alfaro cultratus; assembly: GCA_903066825.1. Classification (NCBI taxonomy): domain Eukaryota; kingdom Metazoa; phylum Chordata; class Actinopteri; order Cyprinodontiformes; family Poeciliidae; genus Alfaro; species Alfaro cultratus. Next base: position 10,537 of record CAEFZX010002646.1, on the reverse strand, counting down.
AACTGAGCAAAAGGCTGAAAACAAACAAATACATGATGTTCACAGAAGAACGCAACACTTGCACGAACAAACAGCCAGAGTTGTCAAACAAATGCAATCAAATATTCACACACACACCTGCATGCTTACTCATGCAATGTGCCACCCATTTACACAAAGCTCCGAGTTGGAGCAGCAGTCTCCATCCTGTTTGATGGAAACAGGAAGAAGATCTCAGCCTCTTTTTGACTCTTCTTCTGTTTTGCCTTCACAACTTCACTCATCTTCCTCCTCCTCTCTCTGGCTGTTGACTCTAGCCAAATCCTTGTCCTGTAACACTGTAACATTGTATTGTCCACCATACACACCACACATAAGCATCTTCAACCTATTTCAGAAAACTGGTTGATCATTGGTTGAGCTAATGCTTCACACATTTACCTGTTAGAGAAACTGAGGATTCACTTTGGAGCAATTTACCAATTCATGACAGGTTTAGAAAAAAAAAAAAGTCTAACAGAAATAAATAAAAATATGTTTAACTTTATGACAACTTGTTCAAGGTTTTTGCATATTAAGACTTGTACGATGAGCTTAAAATGTTGAGGTGGTTAAGATAATTCAACAGAGACCTGTTTAACACATTTTGATCAACATGATAAAATCAATTGAAAATGTGGAAATATCAGAGAAGTGCACAAAATGTACAAAACCATTTGCAACTTATTCAAAGAAATGAGAAACTGCTTTTTTGATGTGCAGAAGTGACAAAGTGATTTGAAGATTGAACAAGTAGTTTTGATCTTTTAAATTCTGTTCTGTTAAATGCACCAAAGCAACTGAGAAAAATGTAAAACAGTGAAATATTTAATATTTAAGTTTCCTTATCTTAAAACCCCTTAACAGTCATGAGAACGCCAGTGTCTTCCTGGACTCAGTGACCTATATGTAAGTATTATGAAGTGACAGTCAAGAGGTTTAGGGAAAATGTTAAATATTAGCACTGATACCAAGCTTTCAATTTACTTCCCAGTATGACTAAAGCACTGAAATAAAAGCATCACAGTTTTAACTAGAATGTGTGAACATTTCACACTCAAAGTAATTCAAGTGAATGAGTGAAGCTGCTTCTACCATTAACAATAATTCTGAGCATATGGAGTCCAAAGTAGACCTCAAATAATATTTGAAGCATCTAAATATATATGTATTAAATACCTGCTAATTATTTGAATACTTAGGCTTTGAAGTCGTTCCTACAGGAAAACTTAACAAGTTACATGTAGATAAATTTCACAGAAATTTGAGATGTAGAAATGTGATGTACAGAAATAGTGGAAACTTTATTTCAAGGACCTTCTCTTCGAAGGATTATTTAGGGTTAGTTAACCCTAAATTAATTTTAGGGTCAATAATACTATTATAGAATAATATTCTGCAGAAAAATATTACAGTATTTTTCTATGAATTTTGCAACTTCTAAGATAATAATAAATCTGTGTTTTCTACATTTTATAACTGTAAAAAATATGTTAAATTCATGTTTTTTGAGTTATGGTAAATTCATGTATTTTCTATGGTAATATTATGCTTTGGATGCTACAGTCTGTAACTATTTGTATTTTAATTGTTTTTACTGTAAATGCTAAGGTTTTATGGATTTTTTTACAGTGTAGATTTTGCCTTACTTGTAAATGTTCCTTGAGAGAACTTCAATAGGTACAATATAATGCATTTCTAGTGTTTTCTTATTAAGGGATGAACATATTTTTGTGAATGAAAGGTTTATAATGCATTCATTTCAAACTCAGGCTCTGAAGCGAATTCAGCCTGGTGTATCCACTTCAGTCAATGGCACCCTCTGGCTTCTCAGCTGGCTATCAACAGCAGGACACAGGTAATCAGCTGCATGTGTTAACCCATCTACAAACTGAACAGTAACATGAAACCTGCTCAATGCTACGTACCACTGTGTGTGTGCGTGTGTGTTTTAAATCTTTAAATGGGCAGTATCATGTAAAATTGACTTTTTTGAGTTGTACATTATGTTATAATGTTATTTCCTCATCTAAAACAAACCTGGGGTGTTGTCTTTCATGCATGTTTGAGAAAACCTTTAATCTCCATGGCAACTATACGGCTGCGCAAAACCCCTGGCTGGATCGAGTGCCTCTTTCAAGGCGTAGCTCCTCCTATAAACTGCAGTTTGAAGCTTCCACCTCACAGACCAGCCTTCCACCCTACGCCCTCCCCCCTTCCCTGTGACTCTCCCACTCAACTCCTTCAGACTAACCAGCAGCAATTAGCAAACACCTGGTGGAACTACACATCTGCTGAGCTCATTATCGGAGAATCGTTTAAGGATTAATAGGGGAGCCATGTTGTGATGACTTCCTGAAGAAGAAGTTTCAGAAAAAGCAGAAGTTTTAAAGAGACAGAGGCCAATTTCAAGGTGTTAAATTGCAAAGTAAAATTTCCTTTAAGCCATATTGGATATAAATAGCATTGGAACTGAAAGTAATATAGTTACTTGATTGTACTGTAAAATGACTCTATGTGCCTGGAAAACACATAATACTGCCCCTTTAAGATAGATTATGATGGTGACTTTTATAGAATTCAGACAAATTTTATTAAATAACAAGAGTACTTTCACTATTATGGCATGTATATAGGTTTATACACCGGAAAGTGAGAATGATACTGACATTAAAATCACCATGCAGAAAACACACATAAGGACACACACACACCGTTCCATTCTTTTCTCTTCATTCTTTATTAGTTACACACCACCCAGAACTTGATGAATTGGTGGTCTGCACAGTGTCAATCAAGACTGTCATGGTGGACTTAGTTCACCTCAGGTGGCTGTGAATTACAGGAATGAACTGTGAATCAAGTTCATTCTTGTACAAAATGGCTGTGGGTTAAGGCCATTTTATATGGAACCCTTGTTCTCTGTTAACGCCATCAGGGTTTGGATGCTGTGATGGCAGCAAATCTCAAACAAAAAAGTTATCTTTCATATTCTTTGTGCAATTAAATCAAGTCATGCTTTTTCGTTTAGCACCTTTCAGCAAAAATGCATGTTTAGCGACTCTTATGACCTGACTTCAACCCAGAGTAGAAAGGTCACAGCAGTAAAGAGTTTTGACTGAGACAGAGTTGAGGTTCTGCAAATGAAAAAGTCTCCAGTCATCTAAAGTCAATGAGAACTGTTTTAGTTCAGTTCCTGTGTTTTCTCTGTCCACTTGTCTCTTCCCTCAGCTGGATTGGTCACATTTTGTCAGAGACGTCTTTTTCTTCAAATGCCCAGGGAAGTTTAGGTTTCCTAAATGTTTTAATTTTAGATGATGTGTATCACAAAACAGAACAAGTTTCATTAATCAAATAATGCAGTGGTGGACACATTAAAAATTTATATTTACTAGTAGCAGCTGGTGTTGTTTTACTACCTTGTGAACTGTTTGGCAGTGAACTGTCTAAAGAACACATTCCCTTTGTCTGGGCTTCAAGCAACTCATTTTACGAAATAAATGTGAATCTGTGGACATCAACAGACAGTATACTGTATGTTGGTACATGAATATTTATGATGCACTATGAATTGAAGCTGTAATCATTTTTGTTCTATTTCTGTATCATACCAAACATGAAGTCATCTTAAGCTCAGAGGAAAGCTAGCATGCTATTGCAGGTACATTTAATGATTAATCTTATATGATGTGTATGATGTAAATGCAAAACTATAGGATTAAAATATTTCTTCTACAGCATCAAACACAAATGGGAAACGTAGCAAGCAGGTGTGTCAGAATGAGCTTACTAAAACACAATCCTTAGCGATCCACGCAGGGACTCTGAAGGTGGGGTATCATGACATCTTCAGCAAACAAAATGAGCAACCTTTGTTCTCGAACAAGAACCCAGACAGAGTTTCCTAAAGCAGTATTCTGTTTCACAGAAAGAGGGATTTCTTTCATTTTCTCTTGACAAAAGCAAAGGAGTTGGATTAGCTGTGACTGTTTACAACAGATGGTATATTTGTCTTTAAAATTCAGACACTAAGCTGTTAGCTGTAAGTTTTTATCCATATGATTGTCCAATAGAGTTCACTTGTTAAGCTGTTGCTTGCTCTGTCAAGCTCAATTGTTGCTAAGCAACAGACACAAGTAATGTGAAACCACAGTAACTCTTACTAATTTGTTACAAAAAGTAGTTTTAAGATGTTAGTACACCTCAAACCTTCATCTTTGCAGTCAGTTCAGGAATTAGCCTAATTTGAAATATGCTTGTCAGGATTAATTTATTCTTTTTTGGTATAGATATATTTATTGGGAATGCACAACCAAATAAAATTTAAAAACGTACTATTAGTGTACAACTCATTCAGTATGTTCTATGTTTATTTAAAAAGCAAGCTGCAGAATAAAACCCACCAACTCACTTTTTATGCAGCAATACATGTAGTCTCTTTGGTCCAATCTTGTTAAAATGTCCAGGAAGGGAGTCCATGTCTGTTTAAACTCTTCTAATGTCCCTCTTACTTAATGGAGAATATTTTTTCTGGAGTGCAGTATGACAACAGTTTGTTGATCAAATATTTCTGATTTGGAGGTTCTGTAGATTTCCAGTTATTAAGTGTACACCTTTTTTCCACAGACAAGGCCAGCAAAACAAATGAGTTACAAGGAAGTAATTTCAGGGACGCAAGATCTCCAAGCATTCAAATCCTAGGATCAAGATCCAAAGAAAGTTCACAGACCTCTGATGTTATCAGAATTACATTATTCCAGGAGGTTTGCAACTGTACACAACTCCAAAGATCCCCAACAGACATCTTACATCTCTGGCATTTGTCAGTGATACCAACATTCAATTTACTCAATCTATATCTATAATGTATGCAGTGAAAAATATTACACTGAATTTGTCTGTTTAGTTGATATCAGGATTGTCTGAGATTAATTTAATAATCTTCTCCAGTTTTTGTCTTCATACATGCAGCTTAGGTCTAATTCCCATTTAGACATTTTTGAGCACTTCTCGTAAGCCAGTGAATAATCAATAACAGTTATATAAATACAAGAAATAAATCCTTTTGTATTACATCTGTGATCTAGTAAACATGTTTCAAGCAGGATTTCTTCTGGTTTATTTGGAAATGTCTTTAAGGTTTGGCTCTTAATCCAATGTCTGATCTGTAGATATTAAAAGGATTATGACTATGCAAACCACAATACTCAGATAGTTGGCTGAAGCTGGCAAAGACATTATTGGTGTAGAGATCACCAACTGATCTGATGCCTTTTCTGACTCAAGGTTATAATATACCTTCTTTGGGGTTTCCGTTCTGTTGGGGCAGCAGCGTCAGAACCAGGGACCTAAGAAGGCTCAACCGCCGGATAAAGAAGGCTGGTTCTGTTCTGGCGACTGAGATGAGGTTCCACAGATTAATTGCAACAACATTTAATTTCCCTTTGGGTATTAATGAAGTATTTTTGAATTTGAATTTGTCTTTAAGTGGTGTGTTAAGAAGCAATTGTATATCTAAACATAAAATAGAATGTAACTGAGCATCAGGTAGCTAAAATTAATTGGTTTGGTAATTGCTAATGGGGCAGACTTTAATTCTTGTTCTTTAATTCTTGTACTAGATCCACCGTACATCATTGCCTTTTGAACAGATCCACATCCACACAACACAGTGCTAAACTGGGAATCTAAATAATTCTGAAATTTGGAAGGTTTAAACTGCCTGGAGCTCACAGGCACGCCTGCCCACAGCTGCATATGTCAGGTTCCGTGTTTTTCTGTGTTTATTTTTGAGTTTTCTGTGTCTTCCTAGTCTCCCTGTTGTCCTGTCCTCCCCTTGATTGTTCCCACATGTGTCTCGTTCCTTAATTACCCTCAGTGTATTTAGTCCCACCTGTTTCATTTGTTCCTCGTCGGGTCCTCGACTGATGTGTGCCAGTCTGTTGTTGATGTCCATTCGTTTACCTTGCGCTACCTGTGCTGAGCCTTGTTTCTGCTCTGCTGTGCTGCTGTGGTTTTGGACTGTTTTTTCCTGGTTTTTGTTATTAAATCATAGTTTCTCATTTTTACCTGGGTTTCCTGGCGTCTGGCTCACCACCTCACTCCACACCACTTCATGACAGCCTCACAGGTTTCCCACCTGTTTGTTTTCTTGCCGTCGCTCAAGAAATGATGTGGATTCTATGTTAAGCTTGCTGAATATTTTTTAAACTGAATAAAAATTAAATGCCATCGAACAAGTCATTATTATAGTTTAAAAACTGCTGGGTAAATCTAAATTATGACAGAGTATTTTTGATGCCATCAGTCAAATTGGCAGACATTGTGAATGTCTGCCAATGTCTGGCAGACATGGACCCTGGCCATGTCTGCCAGGGTCCATCTTCCATGGTGCACATCATCTTCCATGGTGTGCAGCTCCATGAGATGTGGAGCTATACACCACATCTCATTCAGGGTTAGGGTTAGAGACAGGGTGAGAAGCTCATCTGGGAATATGAATGCATTTAATTTACATAAAAACATCCCAAAGCAGAATGGTGCTGGCCTGGACTTGAACCTGAGACTTTCTGTCTCCAAGTTTACAAGAGTAACAACTGTGACATAAACACATACAGTACTGATTACCTGTTGCTCAAATCTAATACTAAACAAAAATGAATTTCTTTTTTTTGCTGAGGAGGAAATCTGTTTTATATTCTGTCCACAGGATCACACACAAAAAGACTTTGAATCTCTTGAGGCCTCTGGTGAACGATGATAACAAGGAAAACTTATTATCTATTATATATCCTCAAATCCCACATCACGTCTTAATTATAACCACCTTTCCGTTACACATATAATACCAGGGTTTTGTATATGAAACCTCTAGCCAGGCTTATGGAAAATCTCACCCCTCACTGTATCATCTTTCAAGGAATTGGGCCTCTGGCAAAAGATTTAACAAGATTAGCTATCTAACCAGTTTAACAAAGGCCCTATAATTGTTTAATGAAGATATTGAATATGCACATCACATTGTGTTTCGTGAGCAAAGACTTAATAACTGTCTGCAGTTTAATGAAAGCTATCTTTTATAATCGATAAATAGGATAGTATATGGGGAAAAACAGGGCTGCTAATAGCATTGAAATTTTTATCGGCTCATTTTAACAACATATAAGAAGCAACAGGAAGTTAACCAGAGAATGAATAAGGCAAACATTCCTTCTTCGTCCACCTCTGTCATTGTGTCCGTTGGCAAGACAATTCATTAATATTTCACCCACTTGCTGAGCTCATAATAGGAGTTTCTTTTCAGTGCAACACTGGTAAAAATGTTGCTAAAGAGTTAATAGAAGAGCAACTTTGTGATGACCTCCTGAAGGCTGAGATTCAGAAAGACAAGGAGTTTTTAAAGAGACAGAAGCCCAATTTGAAGTTATTAAATACCTTCAAATTGGGCTTTCAAATTTCTTCCAAGCCATATTTGATATATATGGCATTATGATAACAACTCAAGGCAACATAAGGTGCTTTTCCTCTGGCAAGTCACACACTAACCGGTTAATGTGTAGTTTGGTTTTACCCCAGGTAGTGAGTTTCTCCTGGGGTAGAACACGGATCTGTTCCTCAGTTCTGTGGGACATGAATATGCTGTGGTCAACTTTCCACAGTGTATTCACAAAGTACTCTCTCTAACCACTGACCAGTCAAATATTGAGACTTTAGTTGTGCATGTTGGAGCCAACGATCTGGCAAAGGAAAAATCTGAGATTCTGAAAAAAGACTTTAATATTCTTCTGAACACTATGGGAAAATTAAAAATGAAATTATTTCTCAGTGGTCCAATTCCATCACCTCAATGGGGAGACAAAAAACACTCCAGACTGGACATGATAAACAAATGGCTGATTAAACCTGCTCTGCCAGCTCAGTACCTTCATCGATAACCTTTGTATCTATTGGCAGCGCCTTCACCTTTTTGGAAGAGGCGGACGCAATCTTAATAAACATGGGATAAAGCTACTCACTGCAAACCTTTTTCATTTTATCAACAAGGACAATAATGTGATCATTGCTTCAGAAGAACAGGCTCAAGGATGTCTGACTAGGATGGAACCCTCTGCCTATCAGGAGCAAACTGTTCCAAAACAAGCTGATATAACATCGACTGGAGACAGAGCAACTGGTTCCTCCCTCCCTCTCTGCTCCCCCACTCATTCACTGCATTCACAAGATATCTATGAAGAAATATCTTCTGGACCAGAGTTTCTCAAGTTTACAAATGGAATGAATCAACAGGTTCGCCTTGTCTCTCCTTAGCACTTACGTAGCAGACCTCACTTCATTTAAGCCACCTGCCTCTGACTTCCCAGAGGATCCACCACTCTGCGTTTCAGAGGTCTGAGGCCGGGGTCCAGATATTACCTTTACACCCGTCTTCCTCCAGAATGTGTCTGGCCCCCCGGCACTGCAGAACAGGACATTACCTGTCCGGATCACTACAAGAAAATTTACGAAAACAGATATACAAAATACAGCGGTCTTAATTCAAACCTCAGACTGATCCCCTGCCTAAACGAACCTCAGACTGAAGAACTTTTGGGCTCCAACTCACTTAAACTGGCTCTTTTAAATAACAGATCTCTCTGTGCTAAAGCTCTATCAATTAATGATTTCATCACTGAGCATAATATTGAGGTTAGTTTCTGACAGAAACATGGTTGGATGACAATAATGAACCAATCGTACTAATTGAATCAGCGCCTCCTAACTACAATTTTTTAAGTGAGAATGGAAAACATAAAAAAGGAGGAGGCGTGGCTTCAATATTTAAGAATACCATAAATTGTAGTAAAATCTCTTTGGGTCATACTCTTTTGAGTACCTTGGAATGGACCTTACCACGCTCCACCCACGGGGCCGCGTTTCATTGGCTGATGCCCATTCTACGTCATAGCACGGCTACCACGTGCGTGGCCGTCTCACAAACAAATGCTGCACATTGTGGACTAGCAGAAGGATTTCCAAAATCAGAAGCAGAATGCCTTGCTTGGATCAAAGCTTGTGCACGACCGCATGAGCAGCTCAATCTCCGTAGGATCAATAAGAACAAAGGAGTGTGTGCTGGTGTAAGTATTATTGATTTGCTTTCTTTCTGTTTAGTGATTGTTTTGAGTGATTGTTTATCCATTTGAAATTCTGCTTTCCTGTACTGGTAAAAATGTGCAGCAATGTAAACGGAGTCAGAAATTTTAGCTAAGAGGATGACGGTACATTTTCTGCATAGTAAACTAAGGTTTAAAAAAGCAGTGTATGTTTTGTTTGAGGTCTAATGGGAGCAGCTGGGTCAACACTACTGTGGTGGTCCACTGTTTTTATGTTTGTTTCTTTCTGCTGAGTCATTTCGCTAGCACTGTTAGCAAGTCAACGCTAGCAGCAGTAAGAAATTTTACCGTTAGAAGACGTGGAATAACATAAACTTAAAACTAAAGAAGTATCAAGGTTAGAAGTGAACATGACCAGCTGTATAAATAAGTCTTTCGCTGAGTTTTATTTTAAAAAACACCGTTAAGCTCAGCTTGTGACCTAACATTAACCAGTTAGCACTGTGCTAATGTTAAATGACACGGCAGAGGCAGTTACACGACTCTCCGCTGATTTCTGCTACATAATATATCAGTTATGAATTTACTTAATTAAAAAAAATTAGGAGCCAAGTTGTTCAACTCGGACAAAACTGTCTTTCTAATAAGAAAACTGTGAAATCAACCAACTGAGCGAGTAATTCCTTCCTTTGACGTTAAGCTAACATCTGTTAGCTTTTGTAGCTACCAGGCTCGCTCTACAACTCCTAAAAGCTTGAAAAATGAAATGTTAGGACTGAAAATAACAACATCAATGTAGTGAAGCTTCGCATGAACTTGTTAGTTCCACTGTCCATTGTTGTAGCTAATTGGTGAAATTCCAACATACCTGGAAAATTTCTTTACTGACTTGAATGAGCTTCTATCTCTCATATGCATTGATTATGATTGTTCAATAATTGTCAGTGATTTCAACATTCATGTTGACAACTCCCATACAGAGGGGCAAAAAAGCTCTTAAATATATTAGAGAATTTTGGTCTAACACAACATGTCAAACAAGCAACACACACTCAAGGACACACACTGGACCTGGTTATCAGTAAGGGTGTGAATATTTCCAATGTCTCTGTAACTGATGTCACCCTGTTGGATCACTTCCTGTTACATTTGAAAGTTCTTTATCCTTTAACCCACTTGGACAAACAACTATTGTCACAAAACGTTTCAAAGAAAACACAGCAGAAACATTTAATCAAATCTACTCTTCTTCCTCACTTTTAAGCTGTAATGATGTAGATAAGTTGGTAGATAATTTTCAGTTTAAAGTTTCAGATATCATTGATTCCATTGCCCCCATTAAAGTGCAGATTGTGTCTGGTAGAAAGAAATCTCCATGGAGAAATGTACAAACAGTTAGATCTGCAAGACAACTCTGCCGTAGGGTG
>CAEFZX010002644.1:0-11106 GCA_903066825.1 Alfaro cultratus | reverse complement strand
CTTTGTCCTTATGGCGACGGATAATGAAGCAGAACAACCTGAACGCAATGGAAATCAATTCTCTAAGAACATCCTTAGAGAATGTTCTCTAAGGATGAACATTCTCCTTAGAGAATATGACACATTTGTTAAATGTGTCATATTGAAGACTAGATCATCGTAGTTATTAGGCTAAAATGAAGCCTAAGAGGGATAGTGAAGGTGTGTGGGAGAGATTTGTTACTGAACTTTATGGAGGGTTTCATTATTCATGCTTTTCTGTTTTATTACCATTTTTCTTGTATTTGCAGTTTAGCTCATGAAGCTTGAGCTTGACATTAAGCAGCTGCATACTCTGCTTCCTTCGGTTTTCAAAGAAAAAACATACAAAGACTCCCACGTAATGCTGTGACTCATCAGATTAGTTGAACTTAAGAAATAACACTTTTCCTCTCAAACTTTGAGAATCTTGTTATAAAAAAGCAAACAGAAGAACCAGCTGTGTGCAACAGGTTTGAGTTTTCATTACAGTTAACTTTAGTTAGTTTTTAGAGTGTGTTGGCTAGATTTTATTAGTTAAATATTGCTTAGTTCTAGTTTGTAGAAATTTAATTTTTTGTGCTATGATTAATTTTTAGGTGCAGAATTAAAAAAGGTTGAAGTCTTATAATGAATACTAAACAGAAGATACCATTTTCAAAAAATGAATTTGATTATTGATAAAACAACCAACTGATTATGGTGTTTTCTCCCATTTTGTGCTGTCGCCATTTTGTGGCATAATCTGCTTATGTGGGGAAAAGAAAATAAATTTCACTTCAGTTTGAAAAGCTAATAAACAGATTAATAAACAAAAAGGAAGGATATTACATGTATAATGTCAGTTTACGTTTTAAATACGTTTTATTTATTTCAGCTAATGAAACTGTTTCATTATTGTGTTTGTTTCTGTTAACTATAATAACTTTGTCATGCAGACATCCAAAATCGACTGGCTTTGATCCATAAGAGACTGCAGATGGTGAAAAACATTGACCTGGAAGTAATAAGAGTCAGAGGGGCAGATCACATCCTGTTGGCCTCAATCCCAACGAAAAACATATATTCACACACATATTATGAAGGAAAGGATAGCTTTGTTTGCCTTTGAACCAATTATCAGCAGCAAAGAGTTGTTCACAGGAGCAAAGCTGTGTGAATCTGTGTAAACATTAGTATTTTCCCTGAGGCTGATGTCGACAGAACATGAGCAAACCAACCTCTAACGGCACCGACCGCAGGAGCCATCGACCAGCACAGCAGGATTTTCACTCAAAGTCTCTGCTGCTCATGCGTCATCCCAGGAGTCCATGAGATTTCACCCTTTGACCTCTGCTACTGCTCAAACTCTCCTCTACAAATTCCATTTGCGTCCATTCTAAAATACTCAAAGAGTTGATGTGGATCGTAATGCTGCAGGAAGGATCTCCAGTAGCAGTCAGTCTTTCAGCGAATCCAATGAAGCCTCTGAGGCTTTGTTACTATATCACAGTTGTTACATGCTACTATTGGCTCAACTTCTGGACTACTATTGGCGAGCTCTTCGTTTGATGCTCCTTTTTAAATCTCAGTCTAACTGCGTGGTGAGAAACCGGGGAGAAAGATGTTGGAGTAGGGGATTCTTGCCCGTCATGATAGACAGAAGAGACAGTTTGAACTTCCTCCTTTTCTGTTATTCAAAACATGAATGATTAACACTGGAAACTTTATAGAAATAAAAATTAGTCTCTTTTTGACAAACCTTTTGAGGAATTGGTACCTCAGGTTCCATTAACGGACATATTAATTAAATTCACATTTTGCACATTTTTCTTTTACTTCAGGTTTTGTTCCAACTGTTTCTAAAAACAGCCCAAGCACTTAAGAAAACACCCAGCTGTTTTTTGGGAGTAAGTTAATGATTTTTAACATATTCTAGAAAATGAGCCAATTTTCTAGATTCAAAAATTTCCTGATTGACACAATTGATGGGCACTGCGCGGTAACTTAGCAACCCAAGCGGCAATCCAGGTTGATTGGTCAGCTGATTTTACCGCTAAATGCGCTGTACCATGGCTGACATACCATCCAGAAACCATTCTTTTTGGTTGTTCAGGAGGCTCCACTTCTGCTTTTCAAAGTTGTACAGTTGTATAAATGCACAGGTTAGCAGCCATTTTCATGTGTGAGTGCCAGCAATGAGTTGTGGTTGACTGTTTGACCTCACCTGACCCACTTCACCTCAGCTTTAGTCCAATTAGATTTACACCCTGGACCAACAAATGTTCAGCTTAGCTGCCATTTTGATGAGCAGTTTTTAGCTCTACCACATAACAGAACAGAAAACAGAATCAGCAGTGACTCAGAGCCTAAATTACAGTCTCAAAATGGCAGAAAATGACAGCATTTATCACTTGATTTGCCTTAACAGCTTCAAGTCAACATTTTTTTTCTCAAATTGAGGAGGGAATTACATATTTCAGTGAATAAACACCAGTCTACACATGCTGGAATCAAACACCTCCAGTTATTTTAATATCCCTAATATACGGATGTAAATCTCCAGTTTTTTAAGAAATTACTGAAATAAGTTTACGGTGCACGAAAAATGTGTTTATCTGTGTTTGTATAATTCAGCAAACACAAAAGAAAAATTATCAATCATGCTAAATGTTGATGTTTCATTTAAACTTTCAGTTTTTATGCCACTGGTTGTGACAGCTGCTTTTTCCAAAGAAAAGCAAATCTAATATTTACAATTCTCAGAAGAAAATTGTCTGCAATTTGAAGAAGAAAAACTATCTGACTTTCTGAAGCTACTATAACTAAACATTTCCCTAGTCTTTAAGCTGCTAGAAACATACCTTCTGGCATTATAAAAATGTTATTTACTAGAAAAAAATCTCCCACTTGTTGCATTTGTTTAAATGTTGTTTACCATAATATATTCAGAGACAATTTGATAGTAAACCAGTTTAAATGCATTGATAAATTCCTCACATCATGGAAAAGCTTTTCCCTCCACCGTGAGTCACTCAACTATCAAAGCTCTCAGCATAACAAAAGCCACAACTCCAAATAAAATAGTCATTCTCCATTTATCAAGAAGCATCCTAAACGATGTGCTTTAGATTTTTTTGGTAAACTGAGTCATGTTTTTGTTAAAACTGAGAAGAAAATTAATTTCTTACCAAGTGCCGAACAACTGAATGCTGAAAAAGTTGCAAGATAGTAGCTCTTGCTTCCCTTCTTTAGGATCATGCCCCTTGTTGCATTCTTTTTGGTTGTGCAGGAGCCTCAACCTCTGCTTTTCAAAGTTGTATTACTGCAAATCTGTTTGCAGCCATTTTCACATGAGTGTAAATGTTGAGTTGTGTTTGACTGCTATTAGATGTTAGAAACTAAACTTTGATTCAATGTGGAATGGAGTAAAGAAGCCAAAACATTTCTAATAAAAAAATATATATTTGAATGCCATAGAAATGCACAAACTTGGAATTACGATAATAAATTTGTTTAATGAATACACAGCAATTAAACCCCCCCCACATATTTTTCATTAAAAAATTTTCAGCTGCAATGGAAGCACTTTTTTTGAATCATGCAAGTCACATGATCAACAACCAGATGTTACTACAGGCAGAAACGACCAAGAAGGCAACAGGAAGTGGTTGGAGGGTGAGGCGCAGCATGATTTGTAATGACTGACTGCATGACGAAATGTATCCACAAATGATTTTAATTGCATTTTGCTATGTTACAAACATAAACATAAATATGTTTTAAAATGCGTGTAAAAAAAAAAAAGTTAAAGCACTCTATAAAAATTCAAGTCCAGAAAATTTGCTTGATTGAAAAGGATTTTCAAAAGATCAAAATGAAGTAAATGTTTTCTCACAACTCTTCCAGATATTGTAAAACCACATTTAATGTTTTTTTTTCTCCGTAATTGTGGCAGAATAATAAGATACGCCTATAACTAATAAAATCTGTGCATTTGGCATAAAGAGCTGCACATTGCTGACTGGATATATATAAAAAAAGAAATATTGCTGTTTCTGCAGGATGTCAAAATGTCAGATTAAAACCTCTCAGGAGCAAAACGGCTGCAGCCATGACAACAGAGAAGCAGACAAAGCTTTCCATCAGCTGGATTTCTTCTCTCTGATTGGCTGACTGGAAAAAAATGGGATCCTGGTAATTTCTAAATGCTAACCTTAACATTTTAGCATTTCCCACAAAAGAAGTCTGCACTTTGAAGCAAGATCATTGATTATTCCTGAAAAAAAGAACATCTGTCTATACTAACTTGACAAAATCACACACCTGTAATCCAGCAATCAGCTGGGTTAGCTGTGGTCGTAATGAGACAGACACAATCAGCAGCAAAACTCAGGGAGGCTCTGACGACTAGAGAATGCTTCATCAAACATGGCAACATTTTTCCCATCTGTTGCTGTTCAGTTTTGCTGAGCCTGTTCAAATTGTAGCCTCAGTTTTCTAGTTAACACGACTGGTACACTGTGTCCTTCCGCTGTGAGAAGGTTATGTGTGAAAATCCTAGTAGATTAACACGACTGGTAATAATAATATGCTAATAGTTGATTTGAACTTTAGCAAGTTATCTACACCATGTCTAGATGACTAAATTATAGAAACCAAGAGTGGATGTTTTCAGCACAAGCTTTTTCCAGATAGTTTGCTCAAGTTAATGCCTTAAATTCATATTTTCTAAAGATAATGAATTCATTTCATAACTGATCTCTCAAGATAATGACTTAGTTTCCTGTTTTCTGCATATAATTATTCCCAATGGGTTTCTCAAGATAATTTTCTGATGTTTTTCTGGACAAAATGATCTAATTTTCTGTTTTCTCCAGATAAGTTATGTGGATTTCTCAACATAACAAGCTCATTTCATGATGGTTTCTAAAGAAAATGCCTGTTTTCTCGAGATACAGACTTAAATACAAGATGTTTTTTTTTTTTTTTTCTGAATAGCGTCTTAATTTCCTGTTTTCTCAATATAACGAGTAAATTTCCCAATGGATTTCTTGAGATAATGAGATAATTTTCCACTTTTTGCATATTCCTTTTCCTGGTGGTCTCGTCTTAATAACAAGTTTATCATGACAAAGTTTGTCCACTCTCAGCTTCTGTACTAAAGGCATAAAATTGAAAACATGTCATTGTCTGATTTGCTATTTTTATCCACATGCAGTTGGTGCATCTAATAATTAGATTATCATACCAAATAAGTTATTTCTGGTAGAATTTGTTATACAGTCTTTAAAATCCTTAGATGTTACTCTTGTG
The DNA here is from genome assembly GCA_903066825.1 of Alfaro cultratus. NCBI lineage: Eukaryota > Metazoa > Chordata > Actinopteri > Cyprinodontiformes > Poeciliidae > Alfaro > Alfaro cultratus. Next base: position 5,793 of record CAEFZX010002644.1, on the reverse strand, counting down.
TAAAAATAGAAACAGAAAAAGCTATCAGAAGATGATACACCATAGATGATACACCATAATTTCTTTCTAACCAAATAGAAAGAAACTATTTCTTGGTTATTAGCCAGCAGCAGTTCAATTAAATTACTTCATGGGACTTTCCCATGAGCAGTGAACCAACAAAACTAATTTACAGTGCAGTCTAAAAAAAAAAACGCCAGGGAGGTAATTACTCCGCATTTCATTTTTTAGAAGTTATTTTTTATGTCTCTGCTCTGCTGTGCTTTCACCTCATCATGTTCCTCGCTGTCGTGTCATCTTTTGAATGATCAAAAAGCTGGATTTCAGTATTTTTGAATCGCTGACTTATAATAGAAAGACTACACAGGAAAGAAACGTTATAAAAGAAACAAACAAAAAATCCCAAATATCAGAATCAATTTTGTTTCATGCAGCAGAAAGTGGAAATGTTCTTCATGGTGAGCAAAGAACAAAAAGCCGTGCACAGCGCCGATTTCATGGTCGTTTCTTCAGAAGTTGACAGCGTCCACAGTCGACTCAGTGAGTCCTTATGGTTGCATCACCTCCCTGAAGTACCAAGTTCGGCCTGGAAACACAGACTTTGATTGTCAATCTTTGATCAAAGCTGGTACCTTGACTTTAAATAAACTAGGTCACTCTGTCATCTGTAGATTTATTTTTACATTTTTGCTCCACATCCTCTGGAGTCAGATCACAAAAACACAGCAGCTTACCTGAAACAAAATCAGTGATTCCACTTGCATCCGTCCACTCCTCGGGATTCTTAGATTTTTGCTGCATGTGTGCATCTAGTCTTGGAAATGTAAAACCCCTGCCTGGTGATTTGCATAAGATGGAGCAGCTCTGCATGCATGCATACAAAGCCTTTGAAGTCACGACCATCCATAAACTCTGCTTCCATGGTAATTATGTGTGCTATAGACTCACACATTGAGGTGAAGCATTGCCTCGTAAAATACATCTTTCAGCACAGATGTTGTTGAATATTTTGCAGCATTAACATACAAATTTACCAAGAATTGATGGGAGTTTTATTCTGGTTTAGATAAATCAGAATAAAAAGGTGTTTGCACACAGAAGATTTTAAATATTTCACCATCCTAGTTTTCGTTTAGATACAAATAAGTCTGCATTCCTCTATATTGGTGACCAATATATAACTTGGTTATATTTACTCTATATAACCAAGTAAATAAAGTACTCAAATTCATTTAGTTTATATTTAAAAGGATTTTGAATGTTTGCATCTAGTTTTCAAATTCTTTTTTATTCAATTTTACTAATTTTTTGTTGTAAGAACAGGATTTCTTTCAACAAGTTCGCTATATTTAACCAAGTTTAGCCACATCATCAACAACTGGATGTTACTACTGGTGGAAATGACAAAGAAGACTTAGGGTTAGGTTTAGGGTGTGATTTCTAATGATTTATTGTGTGAACAAACTTATTCACGTCTGAATTTAACTGTTTCTTATTTAATGGAAACACTGTGATTGCGAGATTGTTTTATTTTACTTAGTCGAATTTTGCGCTCATTTGCGATGGAAACGCAGCTACCGACTAGAGTTTGTTTCTCTTGTGATCAGAGATGGTTGTTTATATCACCTGATGTTGTTTTTACAAAAATTTTCACACAAATGTCTTTTTTCCCATGCCACATGTCAAGGCTCAATCATAGGATCCCTATTATTTAATATCTATATGCACCTACTGTCTCAGACTATAAAAATTAATAATATTGGTTACCATAACTACACAGATGATACACAGCTCTACATTACGATGTCATCAGGTGACTGAATAAAATGTAATGTTTATTATTTTATTGTTTCATAATGAATGACTTTATGATGTTTTTCTGATGTAAAAAGCATTTTGAACTGCTTAGTTGCTGAAATTTGTTATACAAACTTGACTTGGCTTACCTACTTTCTTATTAAAACAATTCCTATAAAATGAAACAAATTTTCTTTAACACTATTATTGAACTCTTTGAAATAATTTACATTTTAACAACTGTAAAGGTTTATCTTTGAGGTGTAATGACAAGATAAATAAAAGTGTCACTTTGCAGCAGGTATCAAACCAAACCAAACAAGAAAATGAGTAAATTAGTGACCAAACTAAGTCTGACTATAATAATGATTTAAAATATATATCTTAATTTTAATCAACTATATAAGTACAAACCTGCTTTTACAGCAATAAATGAGGAACTACGTTAAAATTACAAATAAAATTATGTATAAAAATGAACTTTCTGACCCGAATGTGGAAGTTTGAGGTTCAAATTCAGCTGCAAAGATAACTTTCAGCAGCAGCGTCTATGTATTTTAGTTCACAGCTGAAAGAGGGGTGCACATCAAGTGGAGCACACCTATTGTGTGATATAAAAGGATGCGCTCTCTCAGTGGGATTCTCGCTGACTGAGTGGCACAGAAAACGCCTCCATCACCTGTCACAGGAGTAATTCAGGCCAGAGATTTGCTCTATGTTTAGCTAAAAGGTGGCAGCCCAGAATGAATGAGCTGTCACTGCAGAATCAGCCTGATAACATTTTAAATTTAAAATGGTAATTTTATACTCAGCGATATGACAAAACGTGACCATAAAGGTGAGAGGAGGGATTAATTTCAGAAATATACAGTCTCCTCTGGGACTTGATCCATTAATACCTGAAGGCTCCTCTTATCTAAACTAGCTCCTTTTTTAAAGCACCCTGTGCATTTTTATAAATACACATTTTTATTATTTCTGAATAATCTAACCAAGACATTGTGATTATTTAACATAACTGAAGAATTGACTGTTCAAGGATGTCTTTTTAGGCGTTAAACTTTTGTTTGTGATCCAAACCAAGCAGTTTCAGAACCAGTTTTACTAACTAACTTTATTTTAATTAAATATACAAATTTAATTCTTTATTTAGGAAATTGGTATTGCTCTTAACCCTTTGGGGTCCAGGTACATATGGTCGTTTTTGACCAGTTTTGATTTTACCTTTGTACTTCTCATCAGAAACCATTAATATTGCTTATGTGTGGTTAACTTTGTGATTTTACTCTTATATTCTGGATTAACTGTTACTGAATATTAGACCTTCAGTCACATAAAAAACATAAAATCAAAGTTGGAAAACCACAAATATTTACAAGAGTTTTTATAATTTAAAACCCAATGTGTATTTCTAAAACTGACGTGAAACATCTGGAAAGTAACAGTTTTATAACACTAACACCTTAAAGTCAGAAATTTGATGATATATCAAGCTCAAATGAAAGTATTGTTATCAGTATTGTATTTACTTGGTATCAAATTGATACAGTGAGATAGATTATTCATTATTTGATTTAAAGTCTTTAAGTTAGATATGAATCAAGAGTGGATTTTACCTCCATGCAAAAAGCCATTCGCAACTGAAGATGTAAAAATATAAAATAAACTAAAACGATAAACCTGGCTGGGAAATTGTTTTCATTCTGATGAAATTATAAGTTTTACTTTAAAAACTGCAATCAGGATGAAACTGAATATCAAAAATAACCAAACAGATAATTTAAGATAAGCCTTTTTTTTTAAACATCAACTTTGTGCACCAATTTATAAACTGACAGAGCAACAGACGCATTTTAGTGTTTTGGTTTTTGAGTCCCGTTTTATCTCAGTGTGTGTCAAAGCGTTATCTGTGTCCCAGGCAGGTCCAGCACATGTAGCATCCGTCCAACCGGCCGCCGCCATGCAGGGCCGTAATGAAGCAACACACTGACTCAGACACGCTGCACTCAGTCTGTCACTATGACATATCAACAGTTTTTTTGATTATTTTCGCTACTTTCCAGTTTCTTAGAAACAAAGAAGACGTCTGCGTGTTTCCTGAGTCAGAATTTCAACATTTATTGGTGGTGGCGTCCGATTGATCTGGAATAAGGCTGCGTAATTGAGCTTTCCTTTCATGTTGGGTCTGTTTGGATTCTGAAACCAGGGAGGATTACTCCGCCTCCAGCTAGCGCCCACGCTTGGAAGGTTCACTTGATGCATAAAAAAACAAAAACCTCCACTACTTCAAACACTGTACTTGGCTGTGAAAAGGAGAAACAATGCCAAGGAAGACTGGGGGATTTAGGGTTATTAAAAATAAGTAATTCCATCTTCACGCTTCAACAACAACTTACAAGATGTCCGCTGCACTGACCACGCCAGCAAGTGTTGTTAGGAATGTTTGGCTCTAATTGGAGAGTGTTTCTTTAAAAAAATGTATGTATAAATCATAAAAGGGAAAACCAAGGGACTTAAGATTTATCTCAATATCCAACGAATAAATCCAGAACAAACAACTAAAGACAATTATTTCAATTTTGTTTCATGAAAAATAAAAAGCAAAACTTCCTGTATTTACATTTTTTAAAACAAATTGAGATCAGCTGGGAGGGGCTGAATGAGATTCATATGATTCAAGATTTTTCTTGATACTTTAAGCATCTTTTTGTGATCATATCAGATCTATTATATATTTTCCTACATGTTAAACCAAAACAGATTCTTCCCTCCCATTTTGAGCTCATTTCAGGAATTTGAGAATTGTCAAAACTAACTTGATTAATCTGTTTTTTTTTTACTTTACAGTTCAAAGTGTCATAATCTGTAGATATTTGGACTTTTAATTTCATCTGTATTTGATTATTTTCTTATCTTGTTAGTTCTTTTCTGCTTTCTCATCTTGATCACAGCAGAATAATCCGACCCAAACATGTTTGTTTTCCTGCCTATATCTGACTTTTTCACTGCAGTCTAAATGGTCCAATTCAATCTTTTAACCCCCAAAAAATCCATGTCAAACTTCTCAATTGAATGGTCAATGGAAACGCAGCTTTTCCCCTGCTGTTCTTTTCCTCTTCCCAGCTGTTTTCCATTCCCTAATTTCATCTGCCTGCCTAACCCAACCCTATTCACCTCTGGTTAGCTCTTCAGGTTTCTTTGTCACTTCTTTCCATCTCTCCCTCAGTATTTAAGATCCTCTTTCTTTTTCACTCACTGCTGGATTCATCCATTGCTTCCTGTCACTCTGCTTTGGTTCTTTGTACGTTTCATATTTTGTTTGACTAAATTTCTTAAATTTACCTTTAGCTCCATCTGCATCTTGGGTACCAATTGAAAACTTAAATTCTGATTTATCAGATATTTGTCTGGTGTTTGTCTTTAGGATATTTACATTAAATTAAAAAAGAGTAATCAGGAGTAATGTCCTGTGCTCATACCTCAAGTATTCTATTGGGATCTTAAGACCAAAACAAAGCAGTCGATAATTGTAAAGTGGAAATAACTTAATACAATGTTGTCAAGATTCTTTACAAATAATCTGAAAAGTGTGGCGTGCATTTGTATATCAGCCCTCTTTACTCTAATAACTATAATTACAATCCAGTGCAATCATTTGCTTTCAGAAGTCACCAGTTTAGACTGCAATTTAATCTGAATAAAACACTGGTATGAAGGCCTGAGAGGAACATTAGAGAACAAACGGCATCCAGAAGAACAAAAAATCTGGAGAGTTATTATTATTATTAAAATAGCTGCTATAGCTACATATTTTCAGTACAGACCAAAAGTTTGGACACACCTTCTCATTCAATGGGTTTTCTTTAATTTCATGACTATGAAAATTGTAGATTAGATTGTAGAAAAACCTGACAGGTCTCACCTGTGAAGTGAAAACCATTTCAGGTGACTGACTACCTCTTGAAGCTCATCAAGAGAATGCAGAGTGTGTGCAAA
>CAEFZX010002638.1:0-12941 GCA_903066825.1 Alfaro cultratus | reverse complement strand
TGAGGAGCAGATTGTTCTCCCTGCACCACACCAGTAGCCGCTCCACCTCATCCCTGTAGGCCGACTCGTCGCCTCCTGAGATGAGCCCCACCATTATTTTAATGTACTTTGCCTCTGTTGTAGAAAGTTGAGGGCTATAGCAAGACACTTATAAAAACAGTAATAAATGATATTGAAACTGTAGATTCTAGTTAATATCTGTTGTTTGAACTCCAAAGTTTCGAATTTTTTTGTACTGAGTTACTAACCAAAACATCAATCCTTTGATAGTTTTTTTGCTAAGTGATTATTTGTTTCTCTGTTGCCAAAATATGATATAGGATATTATTTTAGGAAGGTGACGATTTGATATAGATAATGTTTGTAGCAACTGAAGGTAACATACTTATTATGTTTGTAAAATATAAAACTACCCCTTTAACGTATTAGTGAAGACAATTTGAATATCCTCTTCTGCCCTCTGGTGGAGAAGGGGTAAACCTTTCTTCCAAGGGAATTTTACTGGTCTGTATTAATTGCACATGTAAAGATTAATAAATACTGAGTTTATTAAATGACTCCTACCCAGATTAAAAAGAAAACTCAAAAAGTAATGCGTCCAGCCTCATGAATGCCGTTTGTGTTTGTCCCTTTGTGCCTTAAGCTCCATAAAGACCAGCTTTCCCAGTTTGTAAAAGGGAACAAATCCCTGCTGTCTGGCTGAGATCCGGTGAAACTACTGGCTGTTTCTACAGCAGCAGCTGCGATGATTGGCTCTTTATGAGGAAGTTCACCCTGTTCTCTTCAAAATTTCACACTCAAATTAAAACCACATGAAAGAGGAAGCAGCTTTTTTCATAAGTGTCAGTTACAGGGCTGAATGTGATCCAGGCGTTTTGTTGAGGTGGTTAGCTGTTATCTGGAGCTGGAGGTCAGGTCATTGATGCAATGATTAACCTGAGAGTGGAGTGAGCTCAGAGAGGTTAAAGAGCGTCTCCGAGGGTTCAGTCAGCCTCTGTCCTGCCAGCAGAAAGGAAAGTCGTCTATAACCCACCGAGGCGCAGTGAGTTCCAACTTTCACTTTAAAGAGTGCAGACAGAAAAAAGATTTATTTGTGTTGCAGCATTCAGGGAAATAAGAGAGAAATAAAAACTTAATGTAGATAAAAATAGACAACACAGTGACTTATAGAAGCAAATAAACGAGCAGTTTATGCATAGGAAAACTGGAACTAGAACTATTTTCATCAATAATAATTATTGGCTTAAAACAAGCTCCTCATATGTTGCTCAAAAGTCACTTGTTATTGTTATCTTAAGAAACTTGACCACAATTAGTTACTAAGATTTTATTCTTTTTGCAGTGATGTTGAAATCTTTTAATGCATCAGGTCACATGACCCACCGCTTCTCTTGGTTCACCTCTTAGGGTTTTCTGCTCCCTCACCAATGGACGACCTTTTTGACCTCAGTCCCACAGCGGCGGTGAAACGAGTGTCCGCCTTGCTGGACTGCAGTCCAACCTCAGCGAAAGTAGCCGATTACTTTGACAAACACGACAAACTGCGGCACCTCAGAGCAAACTTCCTGGTGCCCAAAATCGCAGATTTGCCTCCCAGTCAGTAGAAAATATTGCAGTTTAGCTCTACTGGCCTGAAGGTGGACTGTGGTGATGATTCAGTTTGACTCTCTGCAGCTGATCTCTCTCTGGTGGACGGGAGCCAAGAATGCATCTACCTGTGTGGAAACTCGTTGGGTCTGCAACCCAAAAATGCACGGAAATATCTGGAGGAGGAGCTAGACAACTGGGCTAAGATGTTAGTTTGTTTCATTATCAGCTTTGTTAGTGAAGTATTTTATTCACATTCTCTTGCTGTCCTTTAAACAGAGCTATTCATGGTCACACTATCGGCTCGAGGCCTTGGGCGTGGGCAGAAAACAACATCGAAGACTTCATGGCGAATATTGTTGGTGAGTTCAGAGAAGTGACCAAAAAACCCTCCAAATACACTGAAACAAATTAGGAAGAAATGGAGATGTAAACACAGAACAACAATTTAAAGTGACAACCGTCAATAAAAAAGAAAGCAATATTATGTGGAGGAAAAGCAAAGTGTTATCCATAATACAACCATTGCATTTCCATTACTTTATTGTCCTTGAACTTAAAATGTACTTATAAAGTATACAGATAAAACAAAAGTACACTTGCTTATAAGATTACTACCATCAGTGACCGGGACACTGAAGCTGCTAATAGCAGAGCTAAATGTTTGTTTGGCATTTTTACTCACTTTTGCAGTATTTAGGACACTTTGAAATGTTAAAGTGCCAATGAACAAAACTGTTTTGTGAAGTTTTAGTTTAATACAGTTGGAGATATCTTTTGGTTGAGGACCTTCAAGTTGAATGAAATTGGTGTCCAAAGTTTGTGTAGCCAAAATTTTAAATGTTTTAATTAATGTTACCAGAGGTCATGTAAAGGTCAACCATCCGATGTCAATGAACTTGGCTACATTTGTGCTTGTTAACTTATGCTTTGTAGATATTACTGAAGGTTTGAAGGTCAAAAGGTCATGCAGGTCACCAGAGGTCACCAGAGGTCACTCTTACGAAATCAAGCCAATTTGTTCTCAATCATTTTGGCTACATTTGTGCTGGTACGTGCAGCAAAATTTGTAGTTTGTGTTGCTTTTGCATTAAGAATAGTGATGATGACTTCTGGAAACTTTGTTTATTAGCAGCATGAGAGAAAATTTGTGCAGTAAAAACATTTTGACACCAGTTTTGTGAGATTTGAAGAAGGTGAGGGAGGCAGATCTAAGAATGTCAGGAAGTCTGGTAAAAATGTTCAGTTTTGGGTTTGGTTCAGAAAGTCCAATGAAAGAAGAAACAAGCTCAATCAGTCAATAAGTTCATTCAATAAATTTAACAAATTCAATCAATGTACAAACACAAACTCTTACAACAATAACGCAACAAGAGTGAAAAGGGAGCAGGAGGAAGAAAATCTTGTAAAAACGTTGCCCTTTCTCAATCATTACAAAATATAATTGTTCTATTTTTACTTTCCATTTTCCGAAGTTCTTAAAGACGTTTAGGCTTAGTGTGAAAGTTTGGATGTTTGTATAGTCACACAAACATCTTGGCCAAATTTGGACAACAATGAATTCTGGATAACTTCCAAAGAGTAGCTCTGACTTCACATCAATGTAAATGTGTATCTTCTGCACATTAAGCTGTAAAGCTTCTGGTAAGTTTTTTAGTTACATCTGTTCCTCTGGTCTGAAGGTCAGTGACCAGACAGACCCTGAACTCACTGACTGACCAGATCAATTTAAACCAGTCGATTTACCCAAACCTTTCAGGAACCCCACAGTAATTGTCAGGTTTTTCTAAATGTTTACAACATTGAATGTATTGACAGCACCTTGATTATCTAAGCGTACCAACTTGAACTAATAAGAACATATTGTTTCATGCCAGGAGCTAAAAGTGGGGAGGTGGCGCTGATGAACGGCCTGACGGTTAATCTGCATCTCCTCATGGTAACGCCTTGTAGAAATGTGTGTAAAGTAAAGGGTTAAGTGGAAACATTGAGTCATCTGATGGTGTCACTTTGCAGCTGTCTTTCTACAAACCGACTCCAACTAGATACAAAATCCTTCTGGAGAGCAAAGCCTTCCCTTCGGATCATGTGAGTATGTCTGTAACCCTCCTTTGTTGGCTTCTGTCCTGTTATATGAAATGAAATACAATAAAAATCCCTAAACAAACTACAGTAATGAGCAGTTGACAGCAGGTAACACAGTGGTGTCCAAATTGCTCAAGTTGAAAGTCTTCAGTGGCCAAAATGAGATTTTCTCTCCGATCAAAGACACAAAACTGATTTTAGTGTGAATTTTTGGTACTTTGCCTGGCCAACAATAAATTAAACGAGTAACACTAGTGTAATATTTTGTGTTAATGTCCATATGTATTTACCTTTATCTGAAAGTTGTTTTCTTTTGTGTTTGTCTATGAAATGTTTTAGTTAATGTCCAGCAACAAAAATGAGAATTTTCTTTTAAAAACTTTGTTCTGTTTAGCTGAATATAATGGACGGGTGTCCCCAAGTATGTTTGGAAAAAAAGTTGTTGGATGTTTGTGGCATTACATCCTGAGTATTTTTCTTGGTAATGTTTTGAATATTTATATATTTTTTTCTAGAAACTTTCAGAGATTAATCTGACAAATTCTACAAACCAACTCATAGCAATTTTTCGTGTAAATCTTTTTAGTGTTAGAGATAAGAAATGTAATGGATTCAAAAATTTTAATATTTTTGGCAGAAATGATCTGTTTTCTATCTTCAATGGACCTAAAACGCCATTGTAGTTTTTGTTACAATGGACTTTCAGACTCTTCATTGTGAATTTTTTCATCTTTTGTTCTCAGTACGCCGTTGAGTCTCAGATCCGCCTGCGAGGATTTTCACCCGAGAGCAGCATGCTGATGCTGTCTCCCAGACCAGTGCGTCCACAACACCTCACACCACAATCTGATCAATTTGCTCATCGGTTCCCACAAATGTGATCTTCTTCTCTCTCTTCAGGGTGAAGAGACCCTGAGAACTGAGGACATCCTGGACGTCATCGAGAAAGAGGGCGACGTCATCGCCATGGTGATGTTGCCCGGGGTTCAGTACTACACCGGTCAGCTGTTTGACATTCAAACCATCACAAAGGCTGGCCACGAAAAGGTAGCAGGAAACTCATCTGGGAGACCAAAAAAAAGTTCCCATCACATGTCATTTGGATATTAGAGGTGTTGAATCAAAAGCTAACTCACTCTCATATGTTTTTGTATATCATCAGGGCTGTTTTGTTGGATTTGACTGCGCCCATGCAGTGGGAAACGCAGAACTGAAGCTGCACGACTGGGATGTAGACTTTGCCTGCTGGTGCTCCTATAAGGTCTGCTGCAGAGCTTGAATCAGAGAGAAATGTTAAAAAAGGGAACTGTTGATGAAGATTGTGTTTTGGCTGTACAGTATCTGAACTCAGGTGCTGGCGGCCTCGCCGGGGCGTTCATTCACGAAAAACATGAAGACACCATCAAACCGGCGTGAGTAACACAACTGTTCTAAAACAAACAAATCTCTTTTTAATTTATCCCAGAATTGGATCTTTGTTTTAAGCAACCAAAGTTTAAAGTACCAATTAATTTAAAGCTGCAAACACAGGCTTATTACCCCTTTGGCCAATTAGAGTAAAGGGGGCCTGTCACTTTAATTGTTTAATTTGTGTTTCCTTCAGGCTGTTAGGATGGTGGGGTCATGACCTGGCAACTCGCTTTAGGATGACCAACGGTAAACTTTCCACTTTATCTAATGACAGTTTATCTAAAATGTGGCTTTCTGCTACCATCTTGTGGCCAGTTTTGGTATTACATTAGCAGTGTTGATGAATGTGGGAGGAAAATCCTATTTCATTCAATAAAAATTACCATTCAAGCTATGAAATAATTGTACTGAAGTTAATTAGGGCCACAGAAAAAAAAACCTATCCTGACTTTAAACTGTGAATGTTCACTTTTTCTCTGATTGGACTTTTAATGTCAGGTTTCGGAGTTTAATCTCTGAATTCAGACTTGTGTGAAGTTTCTGAGGTTAAACTCAGAATACTTATGCTTTTTCAGTGGCCCTAATCTTCTTCCATCAGTATGGTGTTACATGTACGTTTCTACTGTGTTCTGGTCCCAGTGATGGAACTGCAGCCTGGAGTGAGCGGCTTCAGACTGTCAAATCAGCCCATTCTTCTTGTCTGCCCTCTACAGGCCAGCTTAGAAGTATTGAACTTTACCAGACTTATTTCATCGATTCATGTTTTGAGTGAAAAAGTAGTTGTTTTTAAAGTCACCTGTAAAATGTTCCAGGTGTTTAACATGGCGAGCATGCAGTCACTGCGGAGGAAGTCTGTACTCCTGACCGGGTACCTGGAGTACCTGATAAAGGAGTACTACACAGAGGACCCGGCCCAGCCTCACAAAGCCTACGTCCGGATCCTCACGCCCTCTGACCCCCAGCAGAGAGGCTGCCAGCTGTCGCTCTCCTTCTCCATCCCGATCCGGAGAGTCTTCCAGGAGCTGGAGAAGAGAGGAGTCGCTGTAAGCACCTCGCCTGGACGTTGTTTGTTTGGTTTTACCTCAGAGTGGCAATCTTTCTATTATTCCTATCTCAGTTTCATACAGTAGGGCCTCCTGCTCTTTTTCCAGCCGTTACATGTCGTAACGTGTTTTTCCGAGCTGCCTTTAAACACAGCATGAGCGCTAACATTGTCCTGCCAGTTTTACAGCAGCGTTCAGCGACGGAGACAAGCTGCTGCTGTGCAGAGCGACACGGCGGCGTGTTAGAAACATGGTAGCAGATCAGCAGTAGGGAAAGAACTTTGCAGTTTATTACCAAACAGAGTAAGTTGAGTTATGCTGCTGGATGTTAACTAAATTATTGATTAATTAGTCCATGCCAATAGATCATGTTAAGCTTGGTAACAAGAATAGATGGTAATTGTGTTCTCCATGTTCTGAGGTGGGTCGTACCAGTTACATTTACTAGAATAACTTATAGGAGTAGTTTGACTGCACTGTATTGGGTATTTGCTTGTATGAGAACAATATTATGAGCTAGTGCTACTGTTACAACAGCGTATTAGGAGCATTGTAGACCAAAAAAAGGTTAAAAATCAGGTTTTCTAGAAAGTATTTCAGATTAATCTCAAAATCGGAACTTTTTCTCTGCAAATGTTTAGACTTTTCCAACGCAAAAAAGTTCTTTTTTTCTTTTAAGAAAATGTCTGAGTTGAAAAAAATTGTTTCATTGGAAATTGCCTAGCATTTCTCTAGGAAATTTCTGAAATTAAAGTTATTGGCAGAAATTTACACCTTTTTTTCTATCTACAATGGCCGTAGCATGCATTGTACGTCCCCAATTCAATCTCCTGACTAGATTGATTGTACATAAAAAATGAATGTAAGACATTGGAAATAGTAGTTTCTTAGATTTCTGAGACATTTGAAGTAATGGATATTATGTGAAACTTAGCCTAATTAATCAGTATTTTTGACATGTCACTGTTTACATAATTGTTTTTGTTTTGTATTAATAAACATGCCTAATTTATTTGAGAGGTTCCATAAACTTTTATGTATTCATATTATGGTCAATTAAAATCCTGTGTACAGCACAGTAAACAGATAAAAGTACGCTAAATTCCTCTTATTTTTGAAAGTCTTAAGCTAAATATTTCTTCCTGAATGGCGCCTTTTCCTGTTGCAGTGTGACATGAGGGAGCCCAGCGTGCTGCGAGTGGCTCCGGTGCCGCTCTATAACTCCTTCAGGGACGTGCATCGCTTCATCGTAACTCTGGGAAAAGCTCTGGCAGCCAGCAGCAGCTAGAACCAACATGAGAGGAAAACAACTTCAACAACCTCATCAAGCCCTGTGTGCTGCAAAGTCCTGTCCATATGCAACCATCTTGTCAATGACAGATGAGAGTGTCATTAAACAGATTATGAAACACCAGAGGCTTCTCCGATTGATCAGTCAATCAGTACAAAAGAATCACTGGTTGATTGGAGGGGCACAGGTTCAGGTTATCTTCCACTTAAACTTGTACATCTTATATTGAGATGAATCTCATTTATTTATATATACAAAAATGGAACAAATAGCTTGAGTCTAATTAATAGTAGCTATTAGTCTGACTGTGTAAGCTGTTTGCTAGACTTTATCAAGTTAACCACCATGTTAACTTAACTGTTAGGAGCCACCTTGATTCTAACCAATCAAGATGCCAGACTGATTAGTGATTATCCTGACTGGCAGTACATAGTTCTTGCTGAAACTATGCACTTGACTCTGAATAGTTATTATCCAATGACATGACAAATTGTATGTAAGCTTGATTCTATCTACCATTGTCCTGGCTTTCAGTAGGTGTTAATCATTTATTAGACTAAGTAGTTAACTTGACTAAGTTTTCCCCTTGCTCAGATTTGATAGATAAAAATATAAGAGTATTAATTTGATTATTTTATCCATTAGCATTAACAGATCGTTTACCTTGATTCTTTTTACCATTCACCTGAAGCTTAATTTTGAGAAATGTTCTAAACTTTTCTTCCTTCCTGATCCACCAGGAGGAGGAACTTCGTTAACAGTTTCACTGTCGTTTAGTTCGAGAAAGTGGAAATCCGATAACAGTTTGAGTTGGTTATCCAATTTGTAACTTTGGTTCATTATACGAAAAAGCTAAAGTCTTTAGTTTTTTGTTCCAAACGAAAAAACACTCCTGAAGGTAAACGGACCTACATTGTCGACAGTCCGTATTTCAACGAGGAAATGCGGATAATGAATCTTTTTCCGTGATACAGAGGTAAGATTAGAAGCTATTTGAATGGATCTCAGTTTGCTCCTGTGTTCAGTGTTTAGACTCCTTCCTTAGAATAAACTATTTTATCTATCTCTATTTTATCTAGAGATAGTTCATTAAGTCACACGGAGGTTTACAGGCCAGTCGGACTGAGTGTCAAAGTTGTTTTTCAGGAGATATCTGTATGAGTTGTTATGCTTATTGTACTAAATAATGTCATCCTGCGATGAGAACTAGATGTCTATTTTGAAATAGTTTTCCTTTCGTCGGGTGAAATGAACCTTAAAACATTTCTAGTGAAATGAATGTGTTTCCGGGTTTTGACACGTCACTGCTTGTGACGGGGTTGCTCCATTTCAACCCCGTGTGTGTATGGCAATCCGTTTTAACATAAAATCGGTTTTGACGCCCTTACATTCCAGATATCTCAAATAGTTGTATGACTAGACGTTTTAGCGATTTAAGATATCTCTAATTACATTCTGACTAGTCGAAATGACGCCAGATTTACCACTGAGTTGTATGGAGACTTCAAGATATCTACCAAGAATTACTGACTGTCTGAAATACATATTTCATATATCTACAATGAAATTATTACTAGTCATATGTTTCGGTTGGTTTGGATGTCATCGTTGGCAAATATTGAAGGCGAAACCAATTGAGGAGAGTTATGTGTCTTGTAAAGTGTTTCAAAATGACTGAGGACGTTTTTACATTTGATTTAAGTTTGAGTCAGCCATATTAGATATAATGGACACTCTTACTTCACACTCTTGTGTTCTTACACTATATCAACAACCAAACACACACTCATACAAAGACATTTTATAGATTATCTTTTGGAAATATTCAGACTTTGTATCTTTAAATGTAAATATGTCTTGTGATTGTAGTGTTTATAAATTGTATGTGTATTTATATAGGTTAATCTGTGTTATTTATGTATGTTTTAAGTCTGTGGTGTTTGTGAAAGATGGGATTGTATTCAATGTGTTTAAGGTGATATTAGAGTTTTTGGGGAATGTGACTAGTTGACATGATGATTGAAAAAAGAAGAATCTAATTAAATACATCCCACTGAATTAGGAATGTTTACTTGTGGGATGAACTACAACAAATGTTCACTTTGTTGTTTCAGAAGCTTTCAAAGGAGCAGACTAGTTTATGGGGACTTTAAACATAATGACGCCTGATGAGAGCGATGAGTTGACTATGTGGATCAGCTCATTAGCAATGACAGGCAGGACCTTGTTAAAGAAATGTGTGGGTCGGACATCCAGACAGCAGGAAGTGGAGCGTAATGGACTTATAATGTCCCGGAAGTTTTTCTAATGAAGTAAATGAAAGTGGTTCATTGTTGCTGTATTTGTTTTGTTTGAGTGCAGCATTGGTCCTGGCTTTAGAGTGGATGTGCAGTTGAATCCTCAGATTGTTTGTGTATTTTCTGAGAAGAAGTTAGGAAACTGGTTCCAGGCGGCATGAGATAGGAATTCAGGTGGTAACAACATCGGAGGCTTTGTTAGCCTGTGAACAGTAGCAAATAATGCTGGCGTATTGTTAATGTTTTTGTTTCTGACATCTGCAAAGAAAGCCTCTCTCGCATGTGTTAGTGTTATGTGCTAGTAACGTAGTTGTTCTCTGTAGATGTCATGATGAGCGTGAAGTTGAGTGGTACGCCATTTTCGTTCGGCCCTATGACAGATTTGTCTTGCAGATCTAACGGTTTGTGCATTTCTCCATGGAGATTTCTGCCTACCAGACACAACCTTCACGTTAATAGTTGCAATGGAATCAATGACATCCGAAACTTGAGCCTGAAAATCATTTCCCAGTTTATCTACGTCATTATAGCCTCAAAGTGAGGAAGAAGAGTAGATGTGATTAAATGTGTCTGCTGTGTTTTCAGTGAGAGAGCGTTTTGTGGCAGTTGCTGTTTGGCCTAGAGGGTTAGAAGATAAAGAACATGGAAAGATAACAGCGAAGTGATCCGAGAAGGTGACAGCAGTTACAGAGACATTGGAGATATTCACACTGTTACTGCTAACCAGGTCCAGTGTGTGTCCTTGAGTGTGTGTTGGTGGTTTCACCTGTTGTATTGGACCAAAAATCTCAAAAATCTTAGCGAGCTTTTTTGCCCCTCTGTCTTGGCAGTTGTCAACATGAATGTTGCAATCCCCGACAATTATTAGACAGTCATAATCAATGCATCTGAGAGATAGGAGCTCTGACCAGTCAGTGAAGAAATTGTCCATGTGTTTAGGGGTTTTATATGTAGTCAGTGTGGAAGTTTGGTTGTGGCCTTGAACCTGAAGTCCGAGATACTCAGAAGAGGTGAAATCACCCAATGAAAGGTGCTTACAACTGACGGTATTCCAAGAAATGCAAGCCACGCCTCCTCCGTTTGTGTGTTTGCTATTGTCATGTAAGAAATTGTAGTTTGGAGGCGCAGATTCAATGAGTGCAATTGCGTCATGCTTGTCATTCAACCATGTTTCTGTCCGAAACGTGACGTTGATATGATGCTCACTGATGAGGTCATTAATTAATTGAGCTGTAGCACAGAGAGATGGGTTATTTGAACGAGCCAGTTTAAGTGACATGGTGGTCAAAAGTTTGTCATTCTGAGGTTCCTTTAGGCAGGGGAGCAGTCTAATCATCGAAATAGGGCCGCTGTGTTTTGTATTGCAGTTTTGTGGAAATTGTCTTGTAGTGATCGGGACAGGTAAGAAGAGATGTAATGAAGTTAGGGAGGTTAGTGTGGAAGTCTGAGCATGTAGTTTGTAAGAAGGTGTGATGTGAGAATACCCACCCTTGATGTAGTATGTAAGGTAAGTGATGTAGATGAAGGGGATGGTGGTGAGAAAGGCGCCTTAGTAAAAACTGAACAACATTCCCTTTTCATCAGTGAGTTGAGCAGGATGGGTCTGAATGGTCCTGTTCCTTAGATCATGTGCTGGATGTGAAGCTGTTAGTGTTTCTGAAATCAGCTGGTCGTGTAGAAGCGGAACGTGTGTAGTGGTGGTTGGCGAGGATGTAATCAGAGGTAATTGAAGTCAGCTGTGTTGAAGGGGATAAAAGGCAACAGGAGGCAGAGGAAGGATCAGTTCTTGTCAGGCTGCTGTGCGTGGCAGTTGGTTGTGGCAGAAAGCAGGTAAGGAGCTGAAAGTTGTTCTCTGTTGTAGGCAAGCGGTGGCGAAAGACCCAGATGTGGCAGTGATGGAGTCCAACAGCAGGGATGGTAAGCCTTTGGACCTCATGGTGAGTTCTTGGAGAGAATGTGTAGGCTGCTGTCAGGTAAGTTCATGTGAAGCAGGGGTGCTCAAGTGCAGTCCTGGAGAGCTTCCAACCTGCAGCTGTGAGATGCATCCCTGCTGCAGCACAGCTGAATGCAATGAGTGACTTGTCAGCAGGCCTGTTCAGAGCTGATGCCTGTGTGTTGGAGTAAGGCTGCATGTGGAGGTGGCAGGAGAGTAGCTCTGGACTGGAGCAGACGTGTGAGAGGTGAGTTCTCGCTGTAGTTGTGTTGAGTAGCTCAGTGCTTCATGCCTAGCCATTGGTGATGGCAACCAGAAGTAATGGAGCATTCCAGGCCTTTCCCTCTGCCAAAGCTTCAGTACTCGTTAGGTGAGTAGTGAGATCTGGTGGGGAGCTAACGATGGTTTGAGCAGTCCCTCCATCAGTTCCACCAGCAAATGGAGTGTAGGTCAGAAGTTCTGAGGCAACGCATGCTGTCTTGTCTTTGTAGGCCAGGTAGTGACAGTCAGCATTAGAAATCAGTGTGTTTGATAGGGAGTGCTTAGATGTGTTTGGCAGCATGAACTGGAATTGCAATGTGTCTCCTCAGATGTCCCCCAAAGATGTAGGAGAAGCCATGCTGCTCGCAGGATCACACAAGCATGGAGGTGGGGCTTCATGGGACATGGCTGCACATGTGGAGAGCTGAAGTCATCATGTGCTGTAAAGGTATTGTTCTGTAAGTCGTAATGTTTGCTAACACAGCTCTGAAAGTGTTCTCTCCACCAGTCGTTCCAGAGAAGGTGTTTGCAGTGCTGGGCATGGAGGTGAGTGGTATTGTGTTTAGCCAGTGAAGCAGCAGTGGGATTCATCTCAGGTGTCCCTCCCACAGCATGTAGTCCTCCAAGTCTTTGGGAGTTGTTGTGTTGGGTTGTGTCATGCAATCATAAATGTCTTTTCTGTATTGCAGGTTCAGAGAAAGGAAGCACAGGAGATGGTGTGTGGATGTTCATAAACATTTTTATTTTCAGCAAATGGTAAGTGGAGTATTGTGGGAGCATAACCTGGCCTGTGAAGAAGGAAGTGGTGAGTATTGAAGTTTGAGCTTATGTCCACCGGTTAAAGAGAGCAGAAAGAATATTATATATACTAAGTGTTGAGCATGTTGTAGTGAGGAAAGGAGGAGGTGATTGAAGGGTTTAGGATGGAGATGTGTAGAAGAAGCAACAACAACAGCACATGTTTGACTGCTTACAGTCAGAGTTGTCTTATAAAAGGAACTCTGACTGTAAGCAGTCAAACATGTGCTGTTGTT
>CAEFZX010002632.1:0-10312 GCA_903066825.1 Alfaro cultratus | reverse complement strand
AAACATCCAGGCTTTGGTCCAACAGTCAGAAACTGAGGTTTTCCAGCCGGGAGACTCTGTGACTCTTAACTGTACATTACAAACTGGGAGCTGTGGTGGAGAACACAGAGTTTACTGGTTCAGAAACTCTGAGGAACATCATCCAGGACTAATTTACACTAATGAAGGGAGCAATGATCAGTGTGAGAGGAAGCCTGGGGAACAAACTAATCAGTGTGTGTTCAGTCTGCCATTGAAGAACCTTACTGTGTCTCATGTCGGGACTTACTACTGTGCTGTCGCCTCATGTGGACAAATACTGTTTGGAAACGGGACGAACCTGAATGTGAAGAGTGAGTAACAACTTCTGCTTTGTTTCCCCTCAAACACACTTCTCTCTCTTTCAGACACTAACGTTTGTATTCTTTCTGTCTCTCTACAGCCAAGTCAGACTCTGTGTATCTCCTGACAGGAGCTTTGGTATTCACCACATTTCTAAGTGTTTCACAGGCCGTGTTGTTGTTCATTCTCTACAAGAGAAACCACTGTAGAGACCCAGGTACTTCAACTACATGTTACTAATACCTACAAACTCAAGACGGCTTCAATAAAAGATATGTCATTCTTTTTCAGGCTCTCAGTCCAGAAGGTCTTCTCCTTCGACAACCACTGCAGAAGTATTGTGTTTTCTTTTTATAACATTTATGTCATTAGTACTTAGTTCTTATTTATTAACAGTTATTTTAAAATGCCTTTTTTTCCTTTCTTATTTGCAGGGTGAAAACCTTCATTACGCAGCTTTTAAGACCGGAAGATTTTCAGATCAGAAGAGCAGCAGATCAGCAAGGCAGAGAAATGAACAGGCTAACTGCGTCTACTCCTCCGTTGTCAAGCTGGAAAATTGATCTAAGACACCCTACCTTGTAAATTAAACTGAAAGCATCTTTAATTCCTTTTATATATGCAATTTCGTATTTCTGCTAACTTGTTTTCAAGTTTTGATGACGAGCTGCCCGCTGAGTCGCCATTAAACGCTTAGAGTTTTGAGTTTTCTGATTGTGAATTTTCGTCAAGAAATTAAATTTACCACAAAAAACCAAAGCGTGGCATGTCTTGATGTCGTCTACAGGTACAATGTCACCCACACATGTTACCACAGACCCAGTTCTGTGACCTACATCGCTGTTTGTCTGATGCCAACATTCATCTTAGAAATCAAAATGCTTCATAATGGTCCTCACCAGAATACTCATTTTTAAATCTAATTTTAATAAGACATCATGAGGTGCTGGAAATCAAAAATGAGGTAATTTATGAGGTAAATCTTTAAGGACATTGTTTGTTGGGGTAGGAGGGAAGGCAGGTGATCCGATGGAAAAAAAAAAAAAAAAGATCACTTTTTGTGGTTTATGTAACCACCAGCTGCTTTGGTAGAGTGAGAATTTTTACAAGCACAGCTTAAAAATGATGTTTACTTGTTTCAGATCAATACCCATCTGTAATCTGATGCAGATATTTAATAATATTCACCAATATATGAATTGGTTTCTCCAACAATCAAACTCAACGAAGCGCCTCAAAGCCACATCAGAGTCTGTAAAATAAACAACCTGTTCAAATCCACAAATCTATGAACAAATATGAAAAGAAAAGTAGTTCAAAGACCAGAGACTTGACTTCGACTGTCATTTGCTCAATAACTAAAGTGACCCTTATTATTCTCTTTCTCGCACCGCGTCTTCGAAGATCCTGATGATCTCAGTCTGCCTGAATTTTAGGTCAAAGTTGTTCTTCTCCACATAGACATATTATTATCTACTTGATATTTTTTTTTTTTTTTTTCTATGATCTCTCCAGAGAAGCTAAAAGTCACATTAAATGAATTATCTTAATAAAACCTGATTAACCAGTGGCTATTCTACAGCTTAATCTTAATATCCAAAGAAGAGTCACAAAATCTTTATAGAACAATGTACTTGTTGAATGCAACACAAATGCGTAGGTGCTCACCAAAGTGAATAAAATATGCTCAAACACCTTCTGTAATTATTTCTATTGCTGGAATTCATCCGATATCCTACAGTGTACATGTTATCAATCCCCCAATAGGTTCAAACTTAAACCAGCAGCACAGTGTGTGTCCATAAGAAGAACCAATCACATCTGTTTCTGTCTGACTCTCTACAGGCTGGTTTCTATCACCACCACATCAGCTTTTCAAATAAATCTTTTGAAACCTTGTCTTTGCCTTGGCAGCGTTCTGACTTCTAGTTCTTGTAGATTCAATCCAGTAAAGATTCAATCAGTCCCTCTGATCTGGGACAGAAACATTTGCTTTGTTTTTGCTTTGTTTCTATAAACTGTGGAGGCCTTCTGAAGTCACAGATATAACCCACCTTTGGTTTAGTCTCCAGTCCAGTGCAACATAACTAGAGCTAGAGCTCTGATCAGTGTGAGTGTCCTCAGTGTGTCTCATCAGTGTCCTCTGGAACTAACACCCTTGGCTTCTGTAGAAGATGTTCTAGTTTTGCTGGTGGAAGATGTCTGACAGGACATATTTGGAGATTAATATAAGTGGTACACTGCAGTAGTAATTATGTCTCTAAACGTAAAACATTTCTTACTACTAAATGTTGTGGGTGGAGGTGATAATGACTGTATCAACACTTCTTGATCCAAGATTTATGGGTGGTGTCTTGTGTAGCTGATATATCCTCAAGTTCCAGTAAAATGTTTAACTGTAGAAAATGCCACAATAATCAAAACAGACGTGAGACAAAACACCTGTCAGTCCGATCCTATCCTCTTCCTCACAGTCAGTTTACAGAAAGAAATCAAACCAGATTAAAGCCCAAATGATTCAAATTTGGATGCAATGTCTGAAAGTATTATCGAAAGTTTATTGAATACTTTTACAAAGTGTAATTCTTGACTTCTAAATGTCTAAACTAGTCTAATATATCTCGCAGGTGTGATTTTTGACTATTCTTTTGCACAAACTGCCTTCCAATCCTAAAGGTTCTGCAGTTACTTTCTGGACACTCTGGTCTTCAGCTCTTTCCAAAGATTGTCAGCTTGATATTTTACAGAGTGTCAGCACATTTTATTATCCAACCCTCTTCTCAAAGACAACCCAATCCTTCATTGCTAATACCTGCAAATGTCATTGTTGGCGTTGTGTTTTAGGGTTGATGTGCAGAACCAGTCTTCCTCCAAGTACGGTGTGTGCAATGCCAATCAAAGAGTTCAGGTTTGGTGTCGTAAGACCAAACGACACTCCTTGTTCACATGACAAGATTTTAAAGGTGTTGGTTGATTTTCATAACCTAAGACAGCCAATATAATAACAAAGTTATAGGTTTGGTCCTATATGATGTGTTAACACACTTCAAATGAACAGATTTCACTGAAAACATTCAGATGGAAATTCACACAACACCAAAGTCTTGGTCTAATCTTAAGTTAAAAGCATCATATTTTGTGCGTACTCTGCCTTTAAAAGCAGCTACATGTCTGAGATGGTGGCCTCTTATAAAGTGGTTTGGTGTTCTTATGTCTTTGTCTTTAAACATCAGAATAAGTAGTTTTCAAAGTCATATGTGATATAACTAGAACAAAAAGCTAGAGCAGGTGTTTCCTTCGCCAAATGCAGCTAATTTTCCATGTCCTCTTTAAAGCTACAGCAGAAATGACAAGTCTGTCCCCTCCTCGACTACATTTTCTTTCCATTCTGGCCTATAGGTGGTGGTGATCATGAGATAAGCTCTCACTTCTACTTTGTCAGTAGTAGTAGTCAAATTTAGTGTTGTCGATTAAAACGGAACAAAGGCTTGGAGCTTTTCTCATTCAGCTCGACTCTTTGATCAAGATGAGTCCTGGACAGTTTGCCGTCAGTCTTACGTTTTTATTCTCGATAAAGTTTGGTGAGTTTGTTTGTTTATTTGGCATCGTAATGTCACAGTATTTCAAGTATTACATGTTTGATGTAAGACATACTGATCCGTCTCTCCTTTTCTCAGCTCAGACTTTTCTCCAGGTTTCCTCATCAGTTCAACAAGGCAGTCGGTTCGTTTCAGTAAAAACTGGAGAAAGTGTAACTCTGCAATGTTTCTATGACCCAAGTTTAACTTCAAAATTTAGCTGGTACAAACTGTCATTTGGACAGAAGCCAGAACTCATTTCTATTGTCTACAAGTACAACCCAAATGAAACTTTTTATAATGAGTTCAAAGATAATCGCCGCTTCACCGTAGAGGCTAAAGGAAATCAAAAGAACCTGAAGATTACAAATCTGCAGCCCTCAGATTCAGCGACTTATTTCTGCATCACTGGACATTCATACAAGATTGAGTTCGATGGAGGCACCGTCATTCACGTCCAAGGATCTGGATCAAACATCCAGGCTTTGGTCCAACAGTCAGAAACTGAGGTTTTCCAGCCGGGAGACTCTGTGACTCTTAACTGTACATTACAAACTGGGAGCTGTGGTGGAGAACACAGAGTTTACTGGTTCAGAAACTCTGAGGAACATCATCCAGGACTAATTTACACTAATGAAGGGAGCAATGATCAGTGTGAGAGGAAGCCTGGGGAACAAACTAATCAGTGTGTGTTCAGTCTGCCATTGAAGAACCTTACTGTGTCTCATGTCGGGACTTACTACTGTGCTGTCGCCTCATGTGGACAAATACTGTTTGGAAACGGGACGAACCTGAATGTGAAGAGTGAGTAACAACTTCTGCTTTGTTTCCCCTCAAACACACTTCTCTCTCTTTCAGACACTAACGTTTGTATTCTTTCTGTCTCTCTACAGCCAAGTCAGACTCTGTGTATCTCCTGACAGGAGCTTTGGTATTCACCACATTTCTAAGTGTTTCACAGGCCGTGTTGTTGTTCATTCTCTACAAGAGAAACCACTGTAGAGACCCAGGTACTTCAACTACATGTTACTAATACCTACAAACTCAAGACGGCTTCAATAAAAGATATGTCATTCTTTTTCAGACTCTCAGTCCAGAAGGTCTTCTCCTTCAACAACCACTGCAGAAGTATTGTGTTTTAACATTCCTAAAATTCAAGTCAGTAGTAACATTTTCTTCTCAATTTACAATAATTTTCCAATGTTTTTTATTGTCTGATTAACAGGGTGATGTAAATGGGGAAAACCTTCATTACGCAGCGTTGAGGACGAGAAGATTAACAGAGCAGAAGAGCAGCAGATCATCAAGGCAAAGAAATGAAAAGCCTGACTGTGTGTACTCCTCTGTACTGATGTAAATGTGGATAATTGTTCCATCAGTTAGTGCAAACAAAATGTGATTGCTTTGTAAATCGGACCATTGTTTTTTTGTTTTTTTTTATTCTATACTGATTGTATTTGACTCTTCACTTATTTTGATGGCAAAATGTCTGAGCTAGATCGTCATTTTTGACTTTGAGGACATTTTTATAGATAATTAACTTTACTATAGTGAGTACGCTTCAGGTTGTCTACCTCTGGCTTCTCATCAAGGAATTAAATTTACCACAAAAATAAAAAAAGCATGGTCTGTCGTGATGTCATCTCCTGGATTTGCGAAGCACAGTCTCACCCGCACACGTCGCCACAGACCCAGTTCAGTGACCTAAATCGCTGAATGTCTGAGGTCAGCATTGATCTTAGAAACCACAATGCTCCATAATGGTCCGCACCAAAAAACAAACGTTTAAAAATAACTCTGATATCGGAATATGAGGTGCTGGTGAGCAAAAGGTGTGTTGTTGTTTTTTAAGCAACCAACAGTTTCCAGCATAATTATACTGATACTCCAACCCTTATTTCTTGGTCTACCTATAATGCACAAGTAGCTTTTATAGCTTAATTTTATACTGATAGAAAACAGTTAAAAATCTGAGACAAAATGAAAACAAAATTATGCCTTTCCAGCATTCATTTTTCTTATTTTACATTATTGTGGCTAACAGTGAAGTTGCTCTGTAAATGAAAATAGATGGAACATTCAAAATATTTTATTTTTTATATATACATATACATAGAGAGAGAGTAGGTGTGTCATTTTTGATGCACTCATAATTCAGTTCAGTCCACCTGCTTGGAGATAAATAGTGGCCTGGCATTCACAGTGTGAACTTCATTTATTTGTGTTTCATTGTTGTTGACTTCTTATGTCAGAAGGTCAACTGATTCCCTGGGGAAAGAAACGTCAGTGCTCTGTGAGCGCCTCCTACTGGTCGAAAGCTGATCAGTAGAACTGAATCAGAAAGGAAGTCATGCTGTAAAGCCTCCATTTTAGTTTCAAGCACTCAGTGTAGAGAGGTGAATGAAGCGTCTACGTAGCGTATCGTGTGATTAAATGTGATGAGAAAAGAGACACCAATGACTGTCAGACTTTTTCGTGCAGAGTCAAGTGGTCTGCAGTGGGAGGAGAGAAATGTGCAGGAGTGTTTGACAGGAAGAGACAGCGCAGTGTGGTCTGAGCACATCTGAGGTGAGCGTAAGCTCAGGCATCGACTCTTCAGACGATTGTGAAAACATCACGGTTGTGATCAAATCAAAGCTGCTGCTGCATGTCAGCGTATTTAGTTTGCTTTTTAAAAATGTATCATACACAAAACATCGTACCGAGATTTAAAGAAACAGCAACAAAAAGACAACTTTCATGCACTGAAAACAAAAATCAACCACAGACCACACCCATCAGACAGGACCAACACTGTCGCCGTGGGAACGTGCTTCGGCCGAGTGGTGCTGTGGTCTTGTGTGAATTTTGGTGAGAGAGCCGAGCTCAGCTGCAGAACAACAACTTGGCACCACGTATGCAGTGAAACGAACGCTAACAATGATTCAGTATCTATGTTCTTTGTGTTCTCATCTTGGAGGCCATCGCTACAAACAGCACAAACACCAACACACCTCAAACTGCAAAACGCTTCAGGTTTATAGTTTTCTTCACATCATGACTTCCTTTAGCAGTACGGTCTAATTTGGTTGAGTGTGTTTTGCTTCTATAGCTGCAGGTCACATCGAAACACTTTTCATGGGAAAGAACTGACACAATTCAAATTAATTAGATTTAAATAATTAATAATGTCAACACCAACCTTCTGATTTCTTCCAATTAAAATGTGACTCAGAAGAAAAGTGTCAGACCTTTTAGTAAAGAGTCTATCTATCGGCGTTTATGAGGGTGAAAATACTTTTCAAATTAAGAGCAGGTCTCCTTCTTTTCTCTCTCAAATCTTGTGTTTCTCTCACTTGAACATGGTAAAAAGGGAAGTAAGAAGAATCACAGATTAGGGACGCACAGATATTGGATTTGTAGTTGAAAAAAATACAGTATCCGTGCCGATATACTAGAAGTCATTTGGCTGATATCCGATTCCAATACCTATATTTTTTTTCCTATATCTACTTACTGAAACTATATGTCTTTCTCTACTGTGGAATTGAAATCCTGCAGAGTCTTTGTCAATTTAGCCTGTTACCAAACACAAATGCTAAAAGGGAGTCGGAAAATGATGCAACTCTTTCAACTTGCATTATGTTTAATGTCAAATTTATTCATGACATTTGCTCTCTCTAAGGCAATGACAACAACGCAGGCATCATCGTCACTCGTATGTCTTATAAAAACTTCTTTTATATCGGTGAGATATTCTGACAGAATGGCCGATGTCCGGTATTGCATTTTACAACTAATATTGGCCGATACCAATACCATGCCGATAATATTTCGCATCCCTACCACAGATTGTTGACACATCAGAAAAAAAAAAGACACATTAGACAAAAAATTCTCTTTATTTTATCTGCTGGACTTCTGAAGGCAAACTGGTGGAATAAGAAGAGTTGGTAAAAAACTAAAGATGCACAAAGGGAGCCGGAAACAACGGCGAGCAAAGGAACCAGCTTGTTTAACGAGGAGAAGCCACGTGTGACTCCGATGACACGTCTCATAGTGAGTCATAAACGGGCGGAGATAAACGTCGCTTCTCAGGAAGAGGCTGCAATGTGAGAGAGGACAACTGAAACCTGCTGGTCTCTCCACCTTCAGCGCAAAAGGCCTCAAACCGAGCAGACATGTTGGACTAACTTCCCCTTTTTATAATGAGAATAACATCAAAATGTGTGTTTCTGCAAAGGAGTTGAAGTGAAATAAAATAACAGTGAGGTGTGTGATGTTTAATCTGTTAGTTTCTTGCAAGCAGGTCTGATAGACCCTCCCAAGTTTCCACTGCGGTGACATTTAGCCACAGAGAGACCAGCCTTCAGCGCTGCACCAAAACCACAGGTGGCAAAAGCGTCTCTCCTTTCACATCAAGAGATTCGATCTTCTCTTTTAAAGTGTGTTTAGTGTAAAACATGCAGAAAAATCTCTTCCTTGCTGCTGAAACTCACCAAACAATGGCAGTAATAGCAAAATGTCAGCATCACAAGTTATAAAGCATGATCTGCTAATGATGTTGGGGCATGAGCCTCTCGGTGAAACGTGTGTTTAGGTCAAGAAAGATGGTAGTGAGAAAAGATGCTAAGTGAACGACGATGTGGGTCATTTTAAACAAACCTTGTTTGTTTAAAATGTTTTTAAAAATTTCATGTCTGGTGTATTTTGTCGTGCTACAACCATAAACTTTTATTTACTTTATTGGGAATTTCTGCAACAGACAAACACAAAATAGTAGACAATCAAGATTGAGGAAAGTTTTTTTTATTTTTTTTTTGAAAGACAGAAAACACAACAGAAGTAGATAATGAAATGACTCATGACAATAATAGAGCCTTAGCTGCTGTTATTAATATTGAGAGAGCCTATCTGGTGGCAGCGTACAGCACATTTGGATCCGTCTCTCTCTCTGCAGAAGCTCTTCTGCTCCTGTTTGCTTTGGGTCTGAAATTCAGCGCTGCGTAGTTCACAGGGTCAGAGTCCAGATTCTACAAAACGAGAGATGACTTACAGTAACTCAGCGAGTTTTAGGATTGGGTGATTTAAACAATAAATCATTTAATGTGATCACCTCATCCTGTTGTTGATTCTGTCTGTTGGTTTGACCTGAAAAACAGAGACACTGAAGCAGGTAAACTGCTTGAACATTTTTCAATGTGTCATTTTATATTATTCCATATATTTAAGTTGGCTGAAAAGAAAATACAGAGAAAAATTCAACCACAAAATACCTGTATGACAAGGTTTGGTTTTCAAAACCAGTCCTAGGATGATTATGACCAGGAAAACAACTACACCTCCGAGAATGACGGTGGGCAGGTTGACTCCATCCAATCCATCTACAACCGAGACAAAGACATATATTGTGTCCTCAGCACAATGTAATAAAGAAGTTTCCAGGTCGACTTGCCCCCTGACTGATCCATACTCCCATCTTATCTCTGTCTACTTTTATTTCACACCTGTAAACCAACCAATGTTTTCTACACACCTGAACGACAGTAAAACCATTAATACCTATTGTAGAGACATACTTTCAGAAATTATAAAGATAAATTGTCATAAATAGGTCATATGTTTATAATAGCATTCCTTTAGGAAAACTTTTTTGTTATTTCCTATTTCCATTGATTCTGGCTGTGATCCAGATGTGGTTCCAGTGATTCCAATAAAAACAAATAGTCTCTAGTGACCTATAAGAGGTAGACGTTATTTACTTGGATCATGTTAACTAGACTACGAGTAGGCCATGGAAAATTATTATTTTTGAAATTATTTTAAATTGTACCTTTAGACTAATGTATATGAAGTTAAAATATATTATAAATAGATTATATTTACAATATTATAAATAGCATTTATAATATTGGCCCAAAAAGGGAATTTTTTGGGACAATATTCAGATTTTGTTAAGAAAGCAGGAGCATTACTTGAAATAATGATTCACATTATTTCAATTCACCTTGCTTTGATTCTGGGTCTGATCCACATTCGGGTCGGGTGACTCCTGTAAAATATAGCAGATTAGGTAATTAGCTGGTGATAAAGCCACATTAGCTCCAGTCCAACTCCATTAGATGGATTTTATTTGGCCGGTCAGGCAGGAGATTTTAGAAAACTACTCTAAACCATCTGTTGACAAAGTGAGACCATCGTAGGTTCAAATCTACACAATGACAAACCTCAAAAACATAGAAAAGTATATAAATAGAAACATTACAGTAGGACTGACTACCAGTATTAATACAAACACTCATACCTCCAACTTGTAAATATGTTTCACTGAAGATTTTCTGACAGCTTAGTGACATAGTTCCACAGATATAAACTCCAGAATCTGATAAATTCACTTGGTTGATGTTCAGGAAGATGTTTGTGACGTTTGATGT
>CAEFZX010002631.1:0-59743 GCA_903066825.1 Alfaro cultratus | reverse complement strand
AGAATTTAGAGAGACACATTAACCTGGCAGTCATGTTTTTGGACCCACGCATGCACAGCGATTACAGGGAGAACCATGCAGAGAGACCCTGGTCCGGGAATCGAACCCAGGACCTTCTTGCTGCCAGGCAACAATACTACGAGAAACTGTAATATAAATGTGTTTGTAAGCAAGTAGGAATTTGCTTAATTGTGACTTTAAAAAAAATATATAACTGTTCACTATTTTATTTATATTTTCCATGAAACATGAATATCCGCACTTTTTTAATTAAACAAACACAGACTTCCCAGCTTCATGTTGCGTTTTTTTTGTTGTTTTTTTTTCCCAGCGGTGACTTTAATTTGCAGACGAGTGTCAAATAACTGTCCGTCACTAGCAGATATAGTGACTCGGTAACTGGAAGATAAACCTCCTAACTGAGGCAAAGCTATATTCTCTGGCTGGGAGGATTTACTGCAAAAAGGATACAGCCGTCATTAAATTATTATGATTACAACCTTTGACTCCGGAGGTTTTCTCTCTCCTCCTCCCACCCCCACAGACCCGTCTTCTCAACCCACCACAGCGTGTGAAACGAGTATCATAAACTTCAAAAATTGGATCTTGTATAACAAGGCTCTTGGCTTTGATGGGCCTAATTTAAACTATTATGTTCTTGCGGCTTCCAGATCCCATTATAAATATTTGAAGGGAAGTATTTATCACTGAGATACTGCATATCAGCAGAGATAGATTTCCTGTGCAAGTAAAGGTCAGTGATTTAGACACATAAACATGTTTATGGGAATTCCTCAGCGCCTCGACTTGAAAATTACGGCAATAATGACAAACAGGGGATGTGGGAGAATGTCATTAATATTAGAGGGATACTCCGGACGTCTCGGAAGTGATATCCTGAGAACTTAATATTACTGCCATCAACGGTTTCCTTACCAGCAGGATGAAGATGTCATATTGCAGTGAGTTTGAAGAAAATGCTAAATTAAGGATAAATTCATAACGCAATCAAAAAAAAGGTATTTTACAAACAAAATATGCCAATTTAGTTCAATCAAATTCCTACAAACGTATCACATTGATCCCAGTTATCAAAACAATGTAGACGAGTTCAGTTTAAATTGGTAAAAGAAAAAAGAAAAGTTTCCAATCTAAGGAAACCAAGCAAATTGCATCGAGTCACTGACTTCGATTGCCGTTGTACAAGTGACAGCCTGTCTGCTCTGCGGTGTCGTCAACTCTTCTGTGAGTAAAGCAGTTACAGACAGTCCTAAAAGTTTCTAGAATTTGCTGTATGTAGTTGTAATGGATGCTGTAAGAGATACAGCAGGGAGCTGAAAACACTAAATGCGTATCGATCTACTAACTCAACTTTCTTCTGTCAATTCTTGTTTGTTTTTTTCCAAACAAGGATTGTTTGGAAAAATTCTTGCAGGGTCCAGCTTCACCTAGGACCCTGCAAAAACACGTTTTAAAAAAATCCCTTTAATCAGTTAGAAGGTTTTAGTTTAACTTTATATCCTAGAGTTCACTTAGAAACCTGCAACATTGCATATTTATAAACCACATAAAAAAAAAAAAACAAGGTAGTCAAATCATGGTCTGTTAAATCATCCACAACTCATGCAACATCATAGGACTGAAGATGTTATATTTAATTAAAAGCATTAATTAAAACTGTTTTGAAAACCGGTGATCCAAAAAAGTTATTTGGTTTTTTGTTTGTTTGTTTTGCACTTGATCATGTCATGCAAAAATGAAACGAATGGAAATTAAATAGTGCTAAAAGAACAAGCGAGTCAATCACATATTTTGTCCTAATTTTAGCATTTTAAAACAAACTCAGAACGTAAATGTCAGTGGTTTATAATGCCAAGTGAGCCAAATATATTAATATGTGCGATAGCATCAAACGCATTATGCTTCAGATTACATGTCAATTGTTCATTTTTATGGTCTGTCCAATCAACTGAGAACGTGGATTTACACAGAGTAGCTAACAAGCTAAGCAGCCGGTTCATTCTCTGAATTCGGTGCATTTTGTCTCCCACAGGTTTATCTCAAAAGATTTTGATATAATGCAAACCACATTTTGGAGAAAATCAAGAAATGGAAATATCCACGTGTCTTGGTAATATAACATGCAAATATATTTCGAAAATTATGTTTTGAAAACTTTTATGGGTTGTCGAAGCGTAGAAGTCCCCACTGACCAACGTTAACTTTTCAATGAATATGAAACAAATAAAAATAGCCAGTAACTGCAAGTTATTTCTACTATTATAGACATTTTTTGGTATACTTTAACCTAAATAAAAGAAATATGACAAAAATACACAAATTATTTATAAAATAGCACTTTTTAATCATACCCCTCCAGTTTTGGTCAACCCCGTAACAGCACAACAATCCCTCCTTTTTATAAATAATGGTTCAGTCCAATTTCCTCAGCACCCTGGAAGTGACATCACTTAAGTCTCTTCCCGCTCACACTGTAAAGAGAGTTAAGTGTTAGGAAAGTTTCTTGCCCACATTTGATTATTTTTATCCATAGATTGTCATCGTCAAGCTCAACCTTTCAACTCTGTTACGGGTTTGAACGTTGGACTGTTGTTAAGCCAGTCAGTGTGTTCAGCCCCGTTACCCTGTTACATGATACATTGTTATGATTTTTTTTAAATAATAACAGCAAATATTAGACTAATATTTGTTGGACTGTATGCAAAGTTTAAAAAATGATTCAAAAATACAGCAAAGCCTGATTGAATGTTTATTTTAATTTGTATTTTCATGATTTATGAAAAGCGTTTTTACACCAAGTTGCCATATTCTACTTATCAGTCTAATTATTATGATTCAGAATCAAATAAAATATGCTTACAATTAGTTATTTTAATCAAGGGACATGTGATCTCAAAGGAACAGGAAGAATTTGTTTAATTATGTAATAGAGTTAAACTCATAGAGGAATCAAATTATCCCATTACGGGGTTGAATGTAAAGCAACCTAAGTAACGAAGAAATTCGTATTAATGTTTGGGATTTCATGGATAAAGTGGGGAAACATATTTTTTCTTGGAGCTTCAAAGAGTCCTTCAATAGATGCAGTGTTCAGAAACACAGTTTTTTGTGGTATATGTTTAAGTAACCTGAGACTCCAAAATGCACCGAATCCAGAGAATCACTCAGCTATCGGCTAGCAGCGAGGCTGCTTAGCTTGTTAGCTTTCACCACTTCCAGCACGTAGTTACCTTCCTTACGGGTTTATGGCAATATGACATGTTTTTACAACAGGAAAGGAAGCTGTTCTACTAACTAACTATTGTTACACGATATTGTTCACCTATTTCGTATGTGTCAGGACTTCTGGACTTGAAAATGCTAAACAACTTGATATAGTTCTGGGGATCTACTGTGGAAACTCTGGATATTATTGGGCAATGACAGATTCTTCATAAAGTCAAGAAACTTACGGACAACCCTGAGCATTCACTTTAGAAAACAACAGCATTTTAGTTCAAAGTATTTTTTTTTTACTGAATTAACTGGAGGGCGTCTAAAACTGAAAAACAAGCATATGGATTCTGCCTCCACCAACTGACTTGCCAACCCCTCTCTCTCTTGCACCACTTCTATGGAGGCTTAAAGAAACATTGCAAAGTGCTGCAGCAAGCCACCAACAGCAGCATGTGTTTATCGTATTGCACAGTGTGCAGGTGACAGTAATTGTCTGCAGATGACAGTGGCAGCCCCCAATGTGGACCAGATGGCGATACAAGGGTCACGCATGTAAAAACCACAGGGGGAACGGAGACACGCCGGAGGGCAGAAACTCGGAGATAAAGGCCGAAAAGAGGCGACAATAAAGACATGTTGGGGGGACTCTTTGGAGAGGGTGCGCGCTCCCCGTCAGGCAGGGCGAAGCTACAAAATGGAGGCATCATTTTGAACCTGATAGGAGCCACGGGAGGAGAAAGAACAGGTGACGCTCGGCTTGGCATCATGCTAATCAGAGCATCACCTGTAGTTAGCTGAACTCGCTCAATGCACTCGGAAAGTTTGGCGTTGTGCGACTGCCAGCTTCCTGTTGAGGACATGTGCCCTGCATGCCACGTTAGCTCTCAAAGCCCGTGCTCAGCCCTCTGTAAACGCTCGCATATACAAACACATATGCGACTAGCTGTACGGCGACAGGCATGGCCACTCAGGCAGACATGTGATCAAAACCGCACAAAGTGGCAGTCACAGTTTGAAGTTAATTGGGGGTGTAGGGAACATTAACGGCTATTAATATGGCGCTTTAGTGACAGATAACAGGATGTGGGTTTCCCTTTTGCCCTCTTCAGAGTTTGCAGTTCTCGCTCTCCGGTCTTCCTCTACAAACAGTTGATGTTGAATTTCCATAAATATAAACTAAAATGTTTTTGTCTGCACTCTGTAAGGTTTATCTAATAGCTAGGGGATGAAAAAGTGCAAATAATAAATGTGGGTCACTTTTTTCTTCTTTTTTTTTGCATAAAATTTTTTAAGTTTCATGCTATTCACTATAAAACAAAAAAAAAAATTGTGGGACTGGTTGCATTAAAAAATAAACTTATTCATGTCTGCCATCAAAGGGCCCAGGAACTGTACACCAAATAAAAAAAAAATAAAAAAAACGTGATACTGTGACTGTTCTTTCCATTGGATTAGATGTCTCGTTAAATGCCACTCGAAAACCCCCATTAGTTCATTTCCCTCTTGGTTAATTAACATCTGGTCCTGACCTTTCCAATGGATAGGTGCAACTTTATCTTGAAAGTCAAGGTTACACAACTATGCATCAAAGCAGACTGATTACCGATCACCGGAGTGAAGGAGAGAGGCTTTGGCAAAAAAAAAAAAAAAAAAAAATCTCTGGCTCGAGTGACCCAGATGAGTATCAGAGGTGTAAGAGAACACGGACGAGGAGGAGCAAATTATTTTTTGAAAACGTCGCTGAGCCAAAACGTTGGGAATATTCAAAGCTCCCATGTTGTGTCTTAAACTCCGGCATAATGTAAGTGAATTAAAAGTACTTTTAGAAGAATAATAAGATTTTAGATTAAAAGAGAAATAAAATGTGAAAAGGTTTGCTTAAGATCAACACATTTTGGGAGTTACACATGAAAGCTTCAGTCCATTTTCTCCCATCTGCCCAAGTGATCTTTCAGATTATTATTTTTTTTTTCTGGTGAGGTTCTGTGAAATATGTAACTCACAGAGAAACTGTAGTTGAAAAGCAAACGGCTAGTCAGAGGAACCCACAGTTTCAGCTGATTTCAGTAGCTTAGAGGCAAATTAAACAGAAAATGTTCATATCATAGACTGGATTAGTCACAGCCGACGAGGAAATCAAAACCACAATTAGCATAAGTGTGGACTTTGTTCTGCTGGAAACGTGTAGCGGTACATCTACTGTCATTGATAGAAACGTCACAGTCTTACTTAAAAAAAAAAAGGGAATTATCCCTTTAATCCTGTGCAGGATGGCGTGTGGACGTCACAAACACTGGACATTCCTCCAGTTCCTGTGGAAAATGACACTAATAACATTTTCCACATTTTCCTAACTATTTAAGTCCTTTTCTGTGGATAATATCAAACATATTTGGATGAAAAAATGCAGCTTGGGAAGCTGAACTACCTTTCAGTCAACGGTTACTTGACGTGCCATTGACTGATAAGATAACATCCCACAAGATCCCTTCAAGTGGTTGAAATTGAGGTTGTCAGATGCTACAAATATTTAGGTATTCTGACTGATAAAAGTCCATCTGTTAAATCTCACACTGACAAATCGGTTTCTGAGCTGAAACTTAAGTTGGGTTTCTGTTTTTAGAAACAAAGAGCGTTTCTCACTCGTGTGTCAGAACACGTGTGACGACTTCAACCAGTCTGCCTCCGACGGATTATGGAGGAGTGAAGCCGATGACACGGGTGCAAAATCTCAACCTGTTTATTGCAAAGTTTGTACTTTTTACACCAATAAGCAAGTTATATTTAGAGACTCAGATTTCCTGTTATGAATGCAGGAAGACATTTGTTTTGCGATCTTCTCGATTACGTATTAAAAACGAGCCATTTCTTCTCGCTTAGATGTAGAATTCATTTATACAGATTTTTCACATTTTATTGTAGTAACCCCACAAACGTCAGTGTGTTTTATTGGGATTTTATGTGGTGCCCCAATACAAAGTAGTCTATAATTGTGAATGGAGGGAAAAATTTAAAATTCTCTGCTGGCCTGGAAAAACCTTTGGGATTTCCCCCCAGAGGAACCGGTCCAGTTGGCTGGAGAGGGGAAAGTCTGAGCGTCTCTGTTTAGTCTGCTGCCTCTTTGACTCGACCCGGACTAAGCGAAAGAAAACGGATAGATGGATGGGAAAAAAAATACATAAATCTGAGAAATGTGGCATTTATACCCCAATGCTGAGTCACAATTTTGTTTACATGCTGTTGGCTGCAGTCCCTCACGGTTCCTCACTACCAGCTGCTTTTTTTTGGTCCATTTTTTTTTTGCGGAAAACCTCGAGCTCAGTCAAATTGGATGAGGTGTGTCGCACCAGATTCTCACTTTGCTTCCGGTCTGGCGCTTTTCACCACACGGGTTTTGTTTGACCTGAGCCATTCCGTTGTCACTCCGACTCTGATGTTTTTGTTGCGGTGCTGGAAGGTGGCTCTCCACGCCGGCCTGAAGCCTTTTGCAATCTTCAAAAGGTTTTCATCTGTTTTCATATGGAGCTCCATCTGTCTTCCCCATCAAATCTGACTGGCTTCTCGGTGACACAGCATGACGGCACGACATTAGTGCCACCATGTTTCACCCTGACGATGGAGTTTTAGGGGAGAATTTGTCATTTTTGAAGGAACTTTCTGTATGTTATTATGTTTCCATCACAAACGTGAACAAAACTTTGTCAGTATTATAAAAAAACACACACATGAATAACTTTGTTCATGCGATAAGTCATTAAAAAACATCATCCTCCAACTACTTCCTGTCACCTTCTTTTTAGTGGTTTGTACCAGTGGCAACGTCTGGTTGTTGATCATGTTTCCATTTCAGTTTTGCAAAATAAACCAATTTTGATACGACCATCATGATCATCCTAGCACTAAATCTTTATATATATATATATAGTTTTTTCGAAATTGCCA
The DNA here is from genome assembly GCA_903066825.1 of Alfaro cultratus. Classification (NCBI taxonomy): domain Eukaryota; kingdom Metazoa; phylum Chordata; class Actinopteri; order Cyprinodontiformes; family Poeciliidae; genus Alfaro; species Alfaro cultratus. Next base: position 52,564 of record CAEFZX010002631.1, on the reverse strand, counting down.
TTTTTCCATCAAATTGCACAATAATATGCTCAATGGAAACGCAGCCACTCTTCTTGGTCATAAACGATCATCCTTAAAAAGTATATTTCTACATACAGAACTAGAGTTTTTCTTTTAGTTTTAATTGTGTGTTTCCGATGTCAGTGTAAAACGCTTGACTTTGTGTGATTGGAATTAAAGCAAAACATCAAAAATCTATCCAGTTTGTTTGCATATCCCCTACCTGTTCACCAGCCCTCTCTAATATGCCCTCCTCATGAGAATAAACAGTGATGTTTTGGGGGCCCGTTCGCCTTAAGACAGCTCTTAGATCCCTATTCATTACGTCAAAGTGTAGAGGACACATTTCTATTACCGCACCAGATGTCCAAATCAGCCGTGTTGTTTCTGCGCTCAGCCTTCCCCTTCCCACCGTTTATTTACGTAGGGGAGCTGTGGCGGCTGGGGGATAGTCCTGGCTAATTGTGAGCAGCTGTAATATCACAGACCCATCATTAAGAGGGCAACGGCTTCGCACACGCATTCATAATCCGCCCCGAAGTGGAATAACAGCAACGTCCGCCTATCGCTACTGAATTACCAGATTGTTAGTGTGGCCCTAATTTTTACACTTTGTTTATGAAAGACTAAACCGCTCAGCGTGATTAGCACCCACAACAGTGCGATGTTTCTCCGAGGAAGGAGCCGTGAGCAGGAGAGGGGCCTGGATTGCACCATCAGGGGGATAATGGAGCTCTATGTGAGTGGACTGTGGAAGACAAAGTGGGAGGGAATCAGAGTGGAGAGGTAGCGCTGGTTTTGATTGAGAGCTAAACGTGTGGATTACATTGTTCCCCTTTAATGCCTGACCTGAATGTGTTCAGATCGCTAAGCACATTTCAATATCAGGACACGGATAACCTGAACTGCTAGACCGGACCAACCTGTCATCATGTGAAAACATCATGTCCCTCCGATGAAATCACGAACTAACTGCGAGTAACATTTGCATTGGTTCAATTTTATTAAGTCTCGCCCATGAGAGACTAAGTTTAGTCAAGAAATCTCCTTAATCGAACCAACCGGACATGCTAAAAGAGTTGAACGAAAACACATTGTCTCCTGGTCAAAAAAATTTTAAAATCACAAACTGATTATTTTCTAATTCAATACATCAGAGGGGGACACTCAGAAACTATCAACGAATGACGAAAACATCGAACATTCTTGACATTTCCTGAGCGGTCAGCCAACCAAAATGTCTCCACAGGTGCATCAACGACACAAAATGCACCAAGGAACAACGTTTAAGCTCTGCACACCTCACAAAGGCCTAAACAAAGGTCAAAGTTCATGACTTAAGAAGAAAGAGAGTTGGGAAGGCTGTTATAAAACACTCAATGGCATGACACGACAAAATTATTCTTGCCCTGTTTTGCCTCAGATTGTCTGATAGGAAACCCAACACAAAAGCAAATAAGAAATCTTTAAAGACGTTACTATTAAGAATATTGAATAAACAGTGAATTCATAACAAAATTAACCACTTTAATAAAGAATAAGATCAATGGAACAACAGCGAGCCCCAAATATATGATTACAGGATAGATGTGAGAAGTTTCTGGTTTTGTGGAAACGCTGAGAGACAAGACAAACCTGGAAAACCCCATCCTGGTCGACTCCTGGGAATCCCAGCTGTTTGCAGAGCAGACCTAAGAATCAAATGATGAAATATAGACAAAAAAAAGATATAAAAAATGTCGGAATAACTCAGAAATTCATTAACTGTTTACACGAGCAGTGGCAGAACGCTCTGGGTGCCCTTTTTTTTGGTTCACTTTTTTTTTTTTTTTTTTTTTTTTTTTTTTTTTGTCGTATCTTCTTGTTGATATTTGAATTTGTCAGTCCATGTCAGGTCTCAAGAATGTTTTCATAATCTGGTTTTATTATAAGCAACGCTGACCGGTGTTGAAAGATGAAGTCAAAAAGACAACAACGCCACCGCCGTGGCCGTTCGCTCCGACAGCCCGGACCAAAGTGGACCACACACAGTGTGTCAGCACAGCTCTGCAAAAAGTAGATATTAGAACACAAGCAAACGGCAAACAAGCCCCGCCAGGCGCGCCGCGCGCCCTCCGTCCGTGTTTTGATTCGAATAAACAACGTCATTATTGCGATAGCGTGATTGCGGACGCAGCTTTTGGAATATGGCTTTTTTAGTGTTGCACGTAGACAAAAACAAACCGCCGGACTGTCGAATACTGAGAGATGCACATCCTGTATGTCAAAGTATTGGCCTGCTGCGTTTGTGTATGAGAACGAGAGGGAGAGAAAAAAAAAAAAAACAGGGAAAGAGACAGAGGAGCAACAAATTAAAAGGGTTCAATTACTCAGTAAATATTTAGAGAAGCACTCGGGGGTTTTATTCATGCCGTTAGCGAAGGCCTTACAGTGCTGGTGAGAAGCTACGGTATGCTCTCAGCTATGAAAATCATATTCACAGGTTTTGTTTTTCTTTGTTTTGTTCTTTTAGACATACTTCAGCTGCTCTTCTATCATGTGAAAATAATACAAGAAACAACTTCGGGGGGGTTTTACACACTAGATAACCAGCATGACTGACACGTCTAAGAATTTCCTCCTGGCTGTGACTGGGAGCTGTGCACTGAAAACAGAAAAAAAAACAAACAAATGTAGCTAATATGCTACAAAATATCTAATTAAGGCTATCCAAGTAAATATATTTCAATTACTAAGTTGCCATGTTAAATAAATGTAACTAAATTGAGTTTGTCAAACTTTTTTCAATTACATGCAACAAATTCATTTATTTATTTTTTTTAAAGTTGGTGCTTTTTTCAGTTTGTTTTTCTGCAGTAGGACCAAAGGAAGGGGTGGGGGATAATTTCATAAATTATCACTTTCATTTATACTCTCAGGCCATAGGGAGAGTTTTAACAAAATAAGTAAAAAAAACAAATATTTTTATAAAAGCTTCAGACAAATGTAAACAAATATCATCAATTAAAGCCATAGCAGAATGTGTTCAAGGCTACAAAATTCATGCAACCTGCTAAAGCTTATTTTTTTAGTAGTATGCATAACAGTTGACTTTGTGCAAATTAGGAAAATTGCACCTGGTGCTGTTTTTTTTTTTTTGCTTCTTTTTTTATGTTTAGCAAATAAGTGAAGTGAATAAGTGAAGCTGTTTGTTTTGCAATCATTCGACTCTGAAAAAAGTACTTTTCCAACACACTTTTAAACCTCTAAACTGCTCAACTATTCGTCCACATGATGCAGAGTCTATGTTGTAGACATTTTCCTGCCATTTTAAGAGCTCAGATTGTTGCAGAGCTTCATCAGGTGCCAATGTAAAGTTACACAGTCCAATATTATCAGCAATAATTAGTTTGTTTTTTTTAATCTGATGTAAAAAAAAAAAAAAAAAAAAAAAAAGAGAGTGTTGTTATTTAAAAGGCATATATTCACATTGTTATTAAATAATTTTTAATTGTCACATTTACAAAATAAATATTAAATTTTTTTTAATCTTATGTAAAAAAAAAAAAAAAAAAAAAAAGAGAGAGAGTTGGTCTGTAAAAGGCATATATTCACATTGTTATTCATTCATTTTTAAATGTCACAGTTCCAAACTAAATATTTAATTATCAAGCTAAATATTTTGTTTTCAATTTTAATTTAGCTTGGAGCTAAATACTTAGCTCTAACCTAAATCTTTAGTTTCAAACTTGCTGCCAAAATATTTATTGTGGAGCTAAACTGTTAGCTTTCTACCAAAAATATTTAGCTTGTAAACTAAATATTCAACTTGCTAATTTAATATTTAATTTGGATCTATGACCTTTAAAAATAAATTAATAACATGAGGGAATACCTTACTTTTAAAGTTTCACTCTGTTCCCATACATTAAGTGAAAGATGTTGGGAGAAGGTTGATGCAGTCTGAGATCACACACAGCCTCTCCTCTAGAGTCCATGCTCCTTATCTTCTCCACCATCTCAAATTAAGCTCAGCTAAGAAGACCCAGCATCAATATTAGATGTTAATAACGCGAAGAGGTAAAAGACACTCATCACAGCATATTGTACTCAACGCAGCCAATAAGGCCATGCAACATGAGAGCACATGAGTCATGTCAAAGTATCAGTGATATAGATTTACATTCCCGAAATGGTCAACCCAATCACCTACGCTGCGTTACTCTTTGTTCTGCTGCAGTCTGTGAGATAAAGGCCAAAAATAAAAATCTCACCCCCCAAAAAAACATCTAAATTAATATACTGGAATAACCTTCATTGCCACTTTTCTTTTTAGATGCAATTAAAAGTATTAAACGTGCAACATACTAACGTATAAATGCAGGGCCTTTCATAAGGCCTTCACATCCAACGAACCTTTTCACATTTAGTTGTGTTACAACCTCAACATAATTTTTTAAACATCTAAAACATGAAAGATTTCCTCATCTTTTTTTTTTTTTTTTTTAAATGGCTAAGGCTCAGTTATATTGGATGGAAAGAATCTTTAAACGTCTTTCGAATCTTTCAAATTCCAGTCCTCCATCCGATTCTGAATTGGATGTGTGTCCTTTGACTAGGCCACTCTAACACATAAATATTTAAACCACAAATTTTGATTTAAACCTCTCCCTCGTACCTCTCACTGTGTGTTTAGAGTCACTGACCTGCTGGAGGGTTCTGTCCCAGTCTCAGGTCTTTTCCAGCCTGTAACAGGTTTTACTTCCAGATCGCTCTGTATTTAGCTCCATCCATCGCCAGTATCTTTGTTTCTGCAGAAGAGAAGCACATTAACAACATGGGGTTACCACCACCACCGTGTTTCGTTGTAGGGATGGAGTGTTCAGGGCGCAGTGATAGTTAGATAGATATTAGAGTGGATGCATGTAGGACAAAAAGTTCAATCTTGTTCTCATCTGACCAGAACACCTTATTCTTCTTCTTCTGTTTTCATTGTGTAATTGTCCTATAAACTTCCTAACAGACCTATCCTTAACCTGAAAGGGTCGTGTTCACTTGTTTTCAAATTCACTGAAGTTTTTTCATGAACCTGTTACACCTTCACAAAACAGCTGGATATGTGTTAAGATTCAATCCTATTCTAGTTAAGAGATGGTTGCATTTTTTTCTTTTAGGATTATGAATACAAATGCATACCCAAGCTTAAGGTTTAAAGTAAAAATTGAAAATAAATTTGACTTCACATGCACAGTGTGTGAAAGCACTGTCAAGTGTATATATATACACTGTATACTTCCCTGTCATGAAAGCACAGTGAGGCCCAAAGCCGTGCCGAGCTCAGGGATGAGGAACAATAGAGCAATCCAGATCCAGATCCGACTGAAAAGTCCTGTTAAAACTAGCAGTTGGCCTCCAAAGCAAAACAGACATCTATCCCAACGCTGTTAATAGTTGGAACCGTTATTCCCATTGGAAAAAAATAAATAAAAATATTGGTTGAATGTAAGGTTATGTATTTTTTGTTTTTGTTTTTTCCTATCCCTGCTTGAATCAGCAGGTTTGGAAAAAGAAGGATTGGGGAGAGAAAAGCAACATGATTGTGAGAGAAAATAATAATAATAATAATAATAATAATAATAATAATAATAATAATAATAATAATAATAATGATAATAATAATAATAATAATAATAATAATAATAATAATACTAATAATTAATAAAAAGTGGGAGTGGAAGCCCTGCGACTGACTGCCGACCAGTCCAGGTTGACTCCGCCTCTCGCCCGGAACATTAGCTGGACATAGACACTAACACCTCCTGACCCCACTAGGGACAAGGGTGTTAGAAAATGGATGGATGGATGGATGGATGGATGGATGGATGGATGGAATCCAACTTTTGAAATGTACACGCTCCAGATAAAAACAGAAAATCCTAAAAACTAGTCTAGCGCCATTACACACTGATCATGCTGTTAAAATATCTCAATTCTGTTGCTGTAATTTGACAAATTTCATAGAGACTCTAGGGGTGTGAACACTTTCTGAACATGGCTGACAGTATTGAGGGTAAAACAACTTTAATAAAAGTCGTTTTTGCTTGTGTGAAGGGGTCTGCAGCTCAATCTTGCTCTTGGTTTATTCTGAGTGATTTTTATTCTCTCATTTTTAACTTCATGCCCATTTCTTCTCACTCTGTACAATCAATCAACAACATCTCATTCAAATGCGTCATCTTGATTCTGGCTTAAGATTTACAGAAGTTTCCTGAGCACCGCTCCGCCTCCGTCTGTGTTTTCAGTTCTCAGAATGCGGCTGCAAAGTTCTCCGACTGCTTTCTCCAGAGGCGGATCAAGGTCAGGCCAGGAGCTTCGGAAAGCACTGGGATATGCGTGAGTGTGTCTGCGTGTGTGAGTATGTGTGTTGGGGTAGACGGTGAGAGAGGGATGCCTTAGGACCCTCACGGCTCCGGTTGCCTGAGCCATGACCGCCGGGGTGGAGGCCTAGCCGCAGATCGATAGTCGCGGAGCTGGGTCCCTGCAGTAGAGGGGCGATTGGATGCAGCTCGCTGGGACTGAATGACATAAGCCCAGACGTCTAAGTGTCCCATTAGCAAGACAACCATCCATGTCCTAGTACCCCCCCTCTCTACCCTCATTCCCCTCCACTATCACCCATCGCTGAAACGGGCATCATATGGAAACAGCTCAGGTGTTGCTCTGAATTGCTCGATGATGACTGCAACCCAAAGGGCAGCAACCGACACTGAGACTGTAGCATGTGGGAGTTCTCATCCACACAGCCCCCTATATGTTACCACAACAATTCTGTCTTTACGGCTCGGACACCATAGTGTGTATTCATATTTGCGTGTCTGCATACGTTTACGGACCAAACAAAGCCGAGGACACCGGGGCCACGTGTGCGGCTCCCTCCACGTTTAGACGGCGCGCCACGGCCGGATTGTTGCGGACAGTGTCTAAACACATAAGAAATGATGACAAAACAACGAGGCCACACACGGAGGTTCTGCTGCGACATGCCGGCTGCCCCGCTGGGTGCAAACACAGACATCAGGCCGAGCTCAGAGCAGACAGGCTGCGGGGAAGGAGCGGCCTCCATTTTCTTACTTTTCTGATGTCTGCCGTTAAGCGTGTCTCTAACCTCATGGCTGAAACGTGCTGCCCGTACAAACCCACCAAACGTTTTTGATTATAAAGTTGTCAAAAACCAAAGAAGAGTGTGGCCAATGACAACAATAAAACTGTCACTTTTCATGAAAATTCAAGCCTTGAGGTCAAGTTCCCAGTTTCAGTTTAAACTGATATAAGAAGACCAAAAGGTACCTTGAACTTGTCCATGTGCTGTTAAACTATTACAAAGACCAGCAAGTTTATGGAAGCTTATGGGAAATATAATATATGATTGAAAAGACTTCAGGGTAAACTTGAAGCACTACTGAATAAATATTGGCTTTAAAGATGCTTTCCACTTGTTGGGTTCTGCCAGACAAACAACTTTGTTGAAATGTTTCCTAAACGCTTTCGTCACTGAGTTTGGTTGACTCGTCCGATTAATCGTCTTTATTAGTCAGGTTTGTCAATGCAGCTCAAGAACTCATTAGAATGTTTGCTTTTTCAATATCGTCCGTGATGCAGGAATGTTGATGAAACCCTGTTGAAAATATTTCTCTCCTTCCAGCTTCTACCACAGATTTGGTCAGAATGTCACTGACTTCACAAGTTGGATATAGAGGAAGAATTTTATTCCGACATCCCCTGTTAAGACTGCTGTGTAGTTTACTGATTTTTTTTGTTTAGTTTTTGGGGTTTGTGTACATTAGAAATAAGTGTTGTTGATAGAATTATCGACCTGAGGAGAGGAGGATGTTTAGTTTTCACGGACTGTGCTGTAAATCAACGTTTGAGAGCAGCGGTTAATATACCTATTTGGGTCATTCAAAGGGATACCTTCCTGTTAGGGAAAAACAAAAAAGTGACAGTTGAAATAATGGACTCGTGAAGCTACAGGTGAATAGAGTGTATTTTATACACAAATAGAGAGGCGGAGCATGAAAACACTTGGAAAGTTTCGTATGTGGCCAAAAAGCGAAGCCGTTCAATCCCCCGTGAACTTTACTGGACACTTATTGTACTAAATGTCCTAAGTCTTTTACATCAATGTCTCTATAAATGGTCCCAAGCACTCAAAATGAAAGAAAACCACATGGCTGGACCAAAATGTGGAATGTTTGCCAGAGGAAAATGAAAATAAATAGGAGTCTGAATCTGAATTATGTAAATAATAAATATGCCACAGAGCATGAACTCTAAACCTTCAAGCAACTACAAACACCAAAATAGCCCCGCAGAGCTCTGATCTTGAGAGCAGATGTTCAGGAAGTTATTCTTTTAATCGCTGGAGGTTCAGAGATGACTATGGAGACAAATATTGTTTTACAACACAGTGAGCCTAACAATATGCGCATACAGGGTGAAAGAAAGAACTAATTCTGGTCCAACTAGAGTAAAATAAAAAAAGAAATGCATCCCTCAGTTGGTGGGAACCACTGACTTTAGACAAACAAAAATGGGAGTGACACGGCAAATCATGGAGTCACACCTACGTGGCAACTTTGGAAGTTTTGTTCTGTACCTAAAAATTCCCATCTCTGATTTATATATCTGTTTTACTGAAATACACAGGGATATGTTTGCGATTTTCTTTTAACAACACACATGTATTTCCTCCTGACACTGTATTTTCTCAGCTTTAAGATAGCCATTACGAGCTTCAAACGAAGCCATTTCCTATTAGAGGAGTTCAGGAAGAATCTAAAATGTTAAATTAGGTTAAAAAAAAAAACACACATGACTTTCATTGATAAGCAAGAACCATATAATTCTGCTCAAATATTAAAGCTTCAACACATTTGTGAACAACTCCTCCATGGAGACCAGCACTCTGCTAGATTCCTCCAAGTACGACACTGACTACCCAAACCCTCCACACTGAACCCCACTTACTAAAAATCCAGGTTATCCCTTAAAACAAAAACACATGTTGCCCTGTTTGTAGCTGAATGCCACAATAACCAGCTGCTTTCAAGTTAAAGATTTTACTCAGAGAAATAAAGAAAATAATTATAGCAGACACTCAGTCATCTACTGGTTTGTGTTTAGCAAATCGGCTTGTTAATGAAGCATCTAGGTTTAAACAAACAAATGTTATTTGACACCTCCACTTCATCTAGTTTCAATTTCATTTGTATTCTGTACCTTAGATTAAGGTGAAAATATGCTTAATACTGTTCAATTTCAAGAAGTGCTCCTCGAATGTAGAGACAGCAATTTATTCATATTTTAACAGTTTATTAAATGATTTTATCAGTATATTCTGCCACAACTGACCCCTTAAAGACAGTCTTGATCTTGATATGGCCCAAATTGCAAATTAGTTGGAAAGCAGAATTTCTAAGACTGTGTATAAACCCATAATATGTGTTTGTACACAAATATCCTGCATTTTGTAGATACAGACACATTTTGGATCGCTAAGTATGAAATTACGCAGCGTCTTTCTGCAAAATCTACAAGACTCTGCATTGTGATCTCGGTAAATATCTGACGAAAGTATCTTGAGATTTGTTTCCTTAAAAATCCTTAAAAACATACCAATATTATAAAAGGAGGCCAAAAATAAGCATGTGTATGTTGTCGTGCATAACATCAAACAGAGGAATAAAACTCATCGTTTCACTTTACGGAATAAAACTACAGTTCATCTTCTAATCCCGAGCAGAACTCTTACTCTTTTAACAACAAAATGTGTTATTTATTTTACAATGCTATGGGATTAGAGGCAAGAGCACTGTAGTCGAAAACAACACAGCAATCCCCGCTGGAGCTTTGTTACACATGATGTGAAAATATTTCAAAAAGATAATGTGTCTTCTTGTTATATTTCTTTAAAAAAAAGAGAAAAAATCAACAAAAAACAATTTCCAAAAGCAAAAATTTGGATTAATGTTGCGTTCCTTGACATGAAGGACATAGGGGGAAAAAAACAACAAAAAGACAGACAGCAATAAGATAAGAGACAAAGAGATCCCGTGGCCTCGATCGTTTCCCCGCAGCGCCGGCCTAATGCATTCTCCCTCTCACTCACTGTAATTGCGATGTAATGATGTCAGCATGACAGGTGAGACTGAACGCGAGACAGCGTTGAATAAGCAGCCGCCGAAGTATCAAGAGCACAAAAACGTATCTGAGACACTCTATGGGGTGTCAATTTAATCATGCTTAAACCAAGTATCACCTTCCTCCCATGATTCCGCCATTGACAAAGAATCCTGCACACAGCGTTGCACCGGGCGGCTCTCCGGACTCCGGCTCGATAAGGTTTCTGTGAGTGACACACATAAACGGGCGACGCGGACAGGCGTTATGCGTCCGAGCTTTGAGCGTTGCCCAAAGATGGCATCGAATATATTGAAATCGTGTGTGAGAGGGAGAAAAAAAAAATCTGTAAACGCAACATAACCAGCCGGGAAAGCATTTCATTTCCTGCTAGACGTTTTCTAAGTAATCTTGCCAATGCTTTGTGCTTTGACTACAGCACCAGTAAAGTCAAACTGAGTGACAGATCTGCTCCCCCACTCCTCCCTTCAATACCCATCATGGGCCCCCAGCCCCCACAGTCCTGCAAGCAGACAAGAAATAATTCATACGGCTTCCCACACAGGAGCGGGTGTCCTGTATCGGCCTGTCCGCTCCACTGCCTGTCTGTTATCACCTGCAATTGAAGTAATCCACGAGACTATTATATTGCGGCTTATTGTACAGGAGAATATAGCGACTCCCCCACCTCCACCCCTCACAGCTGAATCATACCTGAGGAAAGTTGACACCTGTCTGACTAACACACTCTCAGCACGCAGTGGAAATGGGGCTTTTGTGTGTGTGTTCCTCAGCCATACGCAGCACGTCAGAGCAATTCGAAATCCGTCATAACATTTCGGGAAGATTTACCTTTGAAAAAGTCCCCGAAAGACTTTTCTTTTTTTTAGTTACATACTGACATTCATGACCTAAATTTGTAATTTTATTTTTAAATTGTCGAGTTTACACAATTACGACAACTAACTCAAGTTAGAAATATGTGCTACATTGCGTCTATGGAAAGCCTTAAAAGTGCACAAATACAAGTTTGCATTTTCAGTTTGAATAAAAGTAGCTGTCAGTAGTTCAATCGTTCTCTGTATTTTCATAAACAATCTGCAAAATTGTGTGAGAGAAAAAAGTTGAGTTCAAGGCAGTAAAGGATTCATCTGAAAGTTATGAAAGTGACAGCATTACCTTTGGAATCAATGCAAAACACAATGGCTACACAAAACAAAAATTGTGATATTAAAGTCTCAAAAAACCTATCAAACAAGCACCTCATGAAGAAATTGAAAAGCACTCTTTCTGCCTGTAAATCACAACCAAATACCAACTCTAACAAAAACTTAAATTCCAAGTTGTAATCCTCTGATAGTATCCACATAAATGTTGCAATTTCTGCTCCAGTTTTGACCAGGACCAGGATATCCCAGCTAATATTAGCAAACCCTGTAGCAGTTGTGCAAGCCTCACTTTTCTCCATATAATCATACCATGTTTTGCCCATTAGAATATTGTCGTTTATTTCCAGCAGCACTCAAAGCATCTGAGGCGAACTTAAGCTCGGTGGTTTTTAAACGTGTGAGAGGTTTGTCTGGAGAAAGCATTATTTTCTACAATCTGTGAACAGACTTACTTACAGAAGGAACAAAGCGTCAAGGCTGCTGAAAAGGAAAAAAAAAGTTTTTACCTGCTAAACTTTATGCTCACAAACAACTGCTCCAGTTTCCTCAGTGGTCCTTGTTATCTCTTCCATATAATTATCTACCAGAGCACGTTTTGGGAGTGCATGCACATTTCCTGCATGGAAAATCATTGTGGAAATCCAAGAGGTTTTGAAAAAAAAAAAAACACAAATCAAATTCTAACTTAAAATGTTTAAGTGAGAATCAGTTACACATGTGGAAGCCATCTTGTTTTGCTGTTGGCCTTAGTTCACAAGACGGTAATACCCTAAAACGCTTCAAATTGCTCTAACTAAAGACACTTTGAGCTATTTTTTGATTCATCCCGGTAATATTTATTTGACCAATTGACAACGCTCACAGACTTTGTGAGCAGCATAACCCACCTAGCTAATCCTGAGAGACTAGCACACTGTACGTTCTAAAAACATTCACGTCAGCACACATGCACGATGCAGGAGCATCATCAGCAACACAGAAAAATGTGCTTTCTTAAGACCAAATTAAGAAAACAATTTTTAGACAAGACACCACATGTGGAACGATAAACGGTGTGACATCATCGACAAAATTAGCCCGTTTAAAGCTGCTTGTTAGCGTGAGCGTTGCATGTTTATGGCATCTTGCTCTGCAGATAGTTATTTCTCCTCTTAGACAAACCAAGCCAGATTGACAAGAGTCAAAGATGTAACATAGCAGAGTCTCTGTTTATTGAGATGATTAAACTAAGCAGTATTGTTATTTTTCTTTCGTTTGTAGCTCCATATTCACCGATTAATCAGGAAACTGGTTAATTAAAAGGCTTTGGTCACTGATTCCTGGCATGTTCCTCTTTGTCTAACCTGAAATGGCAGCTACTTTGTAACATGGGATTCTCACATTAATGTCGTTGGACTTCACCTGCCAGATACGGCAACCTGATCCTGCTGCAGCAAAGGTTTTACATTCCTAAGTTTACCTTGAAGAAGTGATAACGCACTGTCCACTCACTTGTCATATTTTTAATTCATTTTTTTTTCTTTTTTACTTATAGTTATACTTTATCACAAAACACTTCAGTTTAAAGTAGCCATCACGTTAAAGAATTCACTTCTTTTTTTTTCTGAGTCCGTCACTGTGCCGCGCTTCGGTTTCAAATAATTACAGTGCACAGTTGGCTTGGCTCAAACTATTTTCATTGTATGTTCGGCTTCAAGGAGACGAAGAGCTTAAATGTGTCTCCAATGAGACAAAAGAAAAAAACGAAAAGAAAAGAAAAAAGAGTCAACAACCTGACACTCGCGGCAATAAAACAGCATTTGAGGGACTTAATAATTCAACACACTAAGATGCAAACTCACACAAATACCCATGCTCCCACAGCTTCTCGGGTTGCCATGGGGGCCAGAGAATGCATTGTACGGGGAATTGTCAACATTCCCATGATGAGCCTGCAGGCCCTGTGGTCCGGGGAGGTGTCGAGATGAGGCGGGGGGTTGAGGGGGAGCGAAATTGATTGTAAACGCTGAATTATTCAACCGAGACCTCCGCCATTTGAGTGAGTTTCTTCGGTTACGTTCAGAAGAGCTTTCATAGCAAAACAGGAGACGATTATCTTGCACAGCTGGCCCTCGCCGAGGCCCCCGAACGCCTCTCATTAACGAGACAAAGCATCTACAGCCCGGACACACAGATACCGACACACTGACACAAATTTACAAACGCGTGCGCGCTTCGCACCGCCAGGAGAAAATGGTGACACAGACAGACACACGTGCCCAAAGTGCTCCTGACACCGATATGTCGTCGCTGAACGTGCGCGTTGGCCCCGCTCCAAAGCACTCAGACCCCACTGCTCAGGATTACCAGACCTGGACAAACTAAACAAGCCTGAATAAATATCACCATTACAAAAAAAAGAGACTGATCTTAACACTGATCCTTTATTATATTTGAAATGCTCCTTTGATATGTTCCTCTAATTCTCGTGGGACTGAGAAATGTTCCGCTCACTTCAGAGCCAAAATGATATTCCGAAAACAAAAGCAAAATAAAAAAAACCCCCTCCTGGCTAAATCCTTTGCGTAAGCAGCTGATATATACTGGGACTTCTTCTTCTGTGGTTGCTTTTTTGCACAATTATTGGAGCTGTGACTGTTGTTTCTATCCTGTAAAAGGAGAAAAGGGAGGATTTAAAAAAATAAAAATCTTATATTGTAAATTTGCTGACTTTATCTTCTTACTCGTGCAAATGAATTTTTCCCCACTGTCCTTCAGACTTACAAAAAAACTTTACCCTTTATTTAATTTTTTTTTTTCACATTTCACCATATTGTAAATCACAACACAATTTTCTAAACACGTACAACGTAAAATTATTTATAATGAAGAATTAAACTAAAATTAATTTCTCTTTTCAGATTTTAGAACAAAATGAATCCTCTATTACACACTCAAAAAAATGTATAACGAGGCGATTTATTTTTTTTTCTATAAATAATTCACCTCATTATTAGCCTATTGTAGATATTAAAAGCAGAATTTGCAGAGGAAGATGAAGAAAAGCTCCTAAAATCTCTTTCTATTGTATTTCTTATATCTGTTTTGGCTTTGTAAGAGCCACAGTGGAGGGGGCCACAGAGTGCCGCCACCTGAGCTGTGGATCAGGGCGTCTCCTCCAGAGATGCCATAAGCTTCTTGTCTGCTTTGTTGATTGACTGGGGGAGGGAGGGTCTTCATTATGCCGTTCCAATACTCTCTAAGAAATCCTTAATACCATCACAAAACCGCTGTATTTTAAAATTTTTTACCGCTTTATGGCCAGGACTCATTTGACAAAGATGTTTTCTTTTATCTCAATTGAAATTTCCTGGTTATTTAAAGGGTAAATTCAAAATAAATAAAACTTTGAGCCTTCCTTGTTGCTGAAATGTGCTATACAAATAAACTCAATTGACTGAAACTCGATTTTTGTTTCAAAGTAAGACGGCTGAATAAAAACTTTTCAGATTTTTGTATAAAACATTTCACAAATGACTTTTCTATCCCACAAATAAAACCCACAGCATAAAAGTTTGTCATGACAATTAGGTGAGTTAAAGAGGTCAGTTTAGCAGGCCTGTTTCATTTAGCACAAAGAGAGAACTAGAGAGGACAAACAACAGATATGAAGAGTTCCACACTGTTTTATTAAGCGTCAATACGATTTAGTCTGACTCCAGTTACAGAAAATCCCAGTGACCTCACAGCTCTTGGACCTGGGCAGGACATTCAGTATGGCCGTAATGTATTCAGCTTGAAACAAAATGAGCGGGACGCGGGGCTGCCAGAGATATGACTGCAGCGCCGCAGGAAACCCTAGCTCGGCGTTGCGGGCCCTTTGGCCCCAGCTATCATTTAATGGCTCGCTGAAATTTTAATTCTCTGATCACATTAAGTGCTTTTGGAAGACAACAAACTCTGCGACACACATCTTGGTGGTGTCGAAGAGGAACACGGAGGTACAGTGCTGGTGTCTCCTGAGGGCTTGGGTTGCGCTACTTAGTTAGGATGGTGTGTGTTTGTGTGTGTGTGACAGCTTTTGGTTTTTTTTTTTGCCACTGAGGTTTTCAGTGATGATGTCTGGCTGGTGAAATTATTTCATATGAAATTTAAAATGTTTTTCTAAAGCACTCAATACATTTCTCCAAGGTTCTTTTCGTTGAAAATAGTTCATCTGAAAATACTTGTTTACATCTAGACTTTTAATTAGAGTTGTGGCCAACAAAGGTGTATTATTTTTATTTTTTTCTGTATATTGGGATATAATAATTCTTTTTCCTGTTGTACCATTGACTTATTTTTGAGATTTGGAATATTTGAATAGCAAACCACACCAAAATATGAAAATATATCAAGACCTTTCAGTTCTTTTTGTTGTTACTCCATTTAATTTCCTCTTTGCATAAGGAATAAAATAATTTTTAAACCGCTACAGAGTATCTACTGACATACAGTAGGGGGAAGAACTACTCGCTGATTTCACAGATTTCTTCTGTTTCTTGCTCATTTGTCACTTTTTAATATTTCAGATCATCAAATTCAATTTCATAATTGACAGAGATAAGGTGAGCAAAAAAAAAGCAAACAACAAAACAGTTATTATCTAAAACTATTTGGGTCATTTAATTTACTTTATTTCATATGTGAGTTTAATTTTAACTAGCCACAACTAGATTTGATTACTGTTCATATCTCTAGTATAAAGTAATCAATAAAATAGAACTTGTATGTCAATGCAAAAAAAAAAAAAGGCTATAAAAATCTTCTCAAGCCATCTGACAATAAAAGACAAAAATAACACAAGATTTCTGAAACGACAATATACAGCCCAACAGCAAGTCCTGCTCTAAATCAATTAAAAAGCATAAAGATTTAGAGTGTCCTAGACAAAGTCTCAACGTAAGTGCAATTGAAATCCAGTTGTCTAACCTTAAATATGTGATGTGTAAATCGGCTCTGGAAAAAAAAGAGAATGGGACATTCCTCCACACTGATAAAAATAAAAAACTCCTCATGAGTGAAAGCAGCTTCTTAAATCCCAAAGTTCTAATTCTGAGCAATTTTCTAAACATTATTTCCCCTCAACTCTCTAACAGAGACCAAATATGAACACAGATAATCTAAAGAAAAATAGACAAGTTTCAGAGATGCGAACAAAAAGGAAATCATGCCACATAATAAAAAAAGTAAATTCCAAGACACGATTTCAGAAGCAATACGGTAAGTGTCGTCATTAGCTGAAGGTGTTTGTGTCGATCCAGTTCCAGCCCTTCAGAAACTGATCAAACAGCACATCTTGAACAAGAAATCAAACATTGATTCCTATGCAAGCACTAATTTGCAGAACACTGGATTACTGGTCGAGGTCACCCAAATACACAACCCTGTCAACATCCATCTGACCTCATCAGTAATTACAGGTCAAGCATTATGGAAATGAATTTGTGTGTGTTTGACAGGGTCAATTTTCTGTCGATATGTTTGATGTTTGATCACTCAAGGTCCTTCTGCTGTGCGCCGGGAGGAAGGCAGGTTCACCGCTGGCTTTAAAAAAAAAAAAAAAAAAGAAGAGGAGGAGCAGAAACTGTATTTTTTTTCTTTTAATTTGCTAACAGCAAATAATATTCAGAGATAGCATCCGGATCAAACGTGAGAAGGGCAGAGGCCTTGTTGCCGTCTGACAGGCTGATGAAAGCGAAGCCCATCAAGGTCTGGAATTCTGAGTATAAACTAAAAAGCAAACTTTTTAGTTTTGGTTTTCTTTTTTTTTGTTTTTCCCTCGGCCTAATTGATACTAGTCGTATCCTGCTTCAACCCTCTGGGAAGCCAGAGGTGATGTTTTCATAAGACAGTCGTGTAAATAAAGCGCTGCACAGGGAGAGCGCCCCCGCCAGCAGAGCATCATGGGAAGTCGCTACAGCGGAGGGCTCACACAAGTAGCTGATCACGGCTCAACATGGACACCAGGCTTGTGTTAGCCGTCCGCTTTGACCTCCTGATTACAATTTGAATGTTCAGTGCCTTGCCAAAAGTGGTCCAACTTTTTCACAGTTTGTGATATTGCAACCACAAACCTCAATGCCTTTCACTGGGTTTTAATACGATTTAATTTTACAATTCATAGTTACGAGATTAGGGATATGGATATAAATAACTGCGGTATTCGTGTTTAGAAAAGGGTTAGGGTTAGTATCATGTAGAATCGACGTTTTTCTTCTTTTTTTTAATCTTCCTCATGTTATAATGTTGATCACATTATATCAAAAACATACCTGGAGTGTTGCCTTGATTCGTCCATGCATGTTTAAGAAATCTTTTAAATCTCCATGGCAACCATTCAACTGTGCAAAGCACCTGGTTGGACCTAGCCCCGCCTTCGAGGCAGCTTCCAGGCTACCGGTCTTCCGGCTCACAGAGCGACTCCCCCACTAAGCTCCTTCAGACTAGCTAGTAGCAATTAGCAAACACCTGGTGGAACTGCACATCTGCTGAGCCCATTACACGAGGTACTTTTCAGTGCAATGCTGCTAAAAGGTCAATATAGGACAACTATTGTGATTATTTTGTGTAGGTGGAGTTTCAGAAAGAGCAGGAGTTTTTAAAGAAACAGTGGCCCAATTTCAAGGTGTTAAATCAGAAAGTAAAAGTCCTTAAAGCCATATTTGATATTTATAACATTCTTATATCAACTGAAGGCAACATTGTTTTGGGTTATACTATAAAGTCTCATTAAGTGCCTGACAAACACATAATACTGCCCCTTTAAGAGTGTCTCTAAATTCAATTCCTGCGCTACCATCACCAGTCATTCTCACACATTAGGATAACAGAGCACTGACCAAATGTGACCAGAAGTGACCAAATGCAATGAGCAGAGGAAGATAAACACCGCAAACACCCGGAACAACCAAACTCCTTCATGAAACATTTTTCTCATCTACGTTTGAGGCCTTATTATTGAAATAACTTTTTTCTTAATATCGTTACCAAAATATTTAACTCAGCATGCATTTTTGTTTGAGTAAAGCTGATTCACCGGGTATATATATTTTTTTATTGGAAAAGTGAAGCAAAAAGAAAAGATACAAACAATTTGTCAATATACTTGAACAAAGTGGAGCTTTGAGCTAAATACAAACAATGAATTGTATCTTCTAATCGCCGTCATTTTAATTTAGCTTAGTAGCATGACAGTAATTGCCAATTAAAGCAAAATGAAACTACAGTTAAGGCTGATGGAATTGCAATTAAGCTGGCAGGAACTTGTTCATAACGTAGCCTTATTACAGTTTATCTGAAACACAATGGAAAACTTTTTTTTTTTTTTTTTTTTTAAGCTGCAAAACAATTTCCAGAGTGCAGACAAATATACCGGCCGTAGGAATACAGATCTCATTGGACATGATTCTTTTGGTCGTTCTTTTAAAAGGTGACAGAAATCTGAAGCTAAAGCTTGCAGTGCTTTTGACCTCTCTGTGGTATTATCTGATTACACCGCTGGCAGTCGAACAATACTACACCACAGAGGAGCAAGGACAGGAGCTAGACACACTGCACACGCATTCACTGAGCTCGGCGGCTGAATGCCTGAGGAGCTCAGAGAAATGCAGCCTGGGCAGTAAAACACATAAAACTACAAAAAGAAAAATCAAATGCCTGCCTCGTGTAGAAGCTGAGAGTATGTTCAGGCCGTATAGCTGCGATCTGAATCGGTGTAGAAGAAAACAACAGAAAAAAAAATAAAATAGTCCAAGTAAACTGACACACTGCAGATGCTTTGAGATGATGCTTGACATCTGTTTTAGGGGGTTCAGATGCACGCACAATTAATTTACAAAAAAGAAATAAAAACTAGAATAGGCTATTTTTTTATTTTTTTTTTTTTTTTTACAAAAGAAAGAAATCTTATACTTTATGGGCTAATTCTTCATATTCTGATCACATTTTTGAGCAATTTGTTGCTTGGATGGACTGATGTTGGACGTATCCCTCTAGTTTAATTCTGGTTTTCTATAATCCACACAATTTCTAAAATATACATCCAGCATCAACTATGCATTCGTGCACCACAGCAAATATTTGCCATCAACAAGTTCTGGCTTTAACACTCCATTCAAACCGATTGATGTGCTAGTGCAGACCTAGACTCTAAGCTTAGTCTATAAAGTTTCCATAGGAGAACCACACCAGAAGCTTCACGTTATTTGTTCCAAAACCAATTTCGATGTTGATTTGGGATCGTCGTCTGGTTGGAACACCCAAATGTCTATAGTTTGACCCAAAATGTCGCCTGTAATGAAAGGAATTTGGTTAAAATGTTTAGGAACCACTCAGACACCAACATGACCCAAAGCTTGTCATCAATTGGAAGATTCTGGAACACCAGTGTCCATGATGAAGGACGTATAGCTACTTCAGCAACTCAGATGATGCTATAAAATAAAACAACGGGACCTTGATCTAAATCAGCACCTTTAAAAGTCAACAAGGAATTGTAGTTTCACTCAGAGACAAGCAAAATGCCACGTGCTGAAAGGCACATGTCCAGAGAAACGACAGGAAAAATGCTTGACGGAGTACAGTTGCCACGTGAGGTACCATCATGCTAAGTGTCTGTTTTTTTTTCTGTCTGTGGCACACAGTAAAGAAAGAGGATAACATCCTAATGTTTCAACAATTACTCACTAGATTGTTGATACTTTGAGAGACAGTGTTTGTTTTTTTTCCAACAGGACAAAGATTCCTAAATTATATCAAAGCCAGATTTGGAAAGAGTGAAGAGTTGAAAAGGCAAAACCCAGATTCAGTTAATAACTCTGCCAATTCTGCCCTGAAGAGTTTTAAATGTCCAACCTGAATTGTGCCAGAAGCTTTTTGATGGCTACTAAATCACTGATTGAAGTACAACGTGCTAAAGGGACTTTTAGCCAAATATTAATCGAGGTTGTCCATTTATTTTCTATTCAGTTTTTCTGATGATCAACCTCAGTGTCATATCTCACCATCACAAAGACGTACCGTTCGAATAGAACGTCGGTTTTGTTTCATGCATCTTGAGAATCAGCTAATTGTCAAAGAGTTGGCAGCTGAATAGCGCCAGAGAGTTTAATCTGACCACAATGACATGTTTGATTGGTCAGAGCGTGGCTGGGTACACCGGGGTGGAGGGCGGTGGGGGGTTGGGGAGGGTTCCCCTCTCTTGTGGCAGCGGAGAACAAACATAAATCTTCTTCAACAATCTATTTTCCATCATACTTATTCACAGGGGACGTCTCAAAGTGGTCTTTACCCTTTCTGTCAATGGCTGCCCTCATCCATCAATTTCATAGAGAATTATACCCAGGATCGATGTAGTTCACGACCGCTGAGCATTTGTCGAGGGGCGGTGGAGGTGGCTGCGGTGGGTGGAGGGGGTAACGGGTGCATGCATCACCGCTCGTTCTCAGCACTCCGATGGCTACTTCTCCTCGGCCTACCCGCTCGCGCTCGGATAATTCACACCACGTCGCAGAAAACAAAAACAGTGTTTGTCCTGGTCCTTAAAGGTCTGCCTTCTCCCCCTGCAATTAAGAACTTAGAAGTGACCAAGTAAACACAGAAGGATTCACTAGCAAATGGAAAGCCATCAGCCAAATGAATAACAGCCTTCCTGCGAAAATGTTTGCATTTTGCTTCAGAGGAATTTATTATGCAGCTTTATATTTAATTAGATTGAAAAAAAACAAAAAAACATTTGGTGGTCATTATTCCACTACGCTGAAATTAAAACTGCTTGAAATGGATGCACGCTCACTACAGCTCACACTCCGGCAGGCGGAGAACACAACAAACAAGGCTTTTAGATTGCCAAATGATATATTTGCTGTTAGCACTAACCAAAGGGTGTATAAAAAAAGAAAGAAAGAAAAAAAAAAACATGATTATGCCTGTAGCGGAGCTGCAAAGCTTCGAGTTTGGATGCGTCGTTCGCTTTTCTTAAAAGCCGTTACTCGAAAATAGAAATGAAATTTCAAAAGAAAGACATAATTGTGGCAGTCGAGGCTCTTCTCGGCAAAAGTTATCGCGCTCCCTCTGCAAATATAGTCTGGATGCATAATGAAGCTATGAGGAGCTGCAGCACAAAGCGTAATTGCTCCTTCTGAAACATTGATGAATTAGATTAGAGTGTGGGTGGGATCAAATTCATAAATCAAATTACAGCACCTTTCCTTCTGCATGCTCAAACAGCCAGGGATTCTTCAGAAGACGTGCTCAAATTGAAGGGGTTGAGCTAAAGTAAATGAAGTAGGCAAGATTATGTGTGTCTTCTCACTCCAGCATAGGCTTCGATGAATTTTTTACAACGGCGCCCATTAGGCACTAATAAATACCAGTTAAGCCTGAGCATAACTGAATTATTAAATCTGTCAGTCAATATCCCATTACAGCCATCTTATGAATAGTTGATTTAAATGACGAGGCTCGTCATGCAGCCCTCTGTGGCAGCTGATAAATAGTACGCTGTGAAAGTGTTCATACTTCTGTCGTCACATTTTTGTCACATCAAAGCAAGCTTGAATGTATTTCCTTAGGATTTCCTGAAAAGTGAAACGTAATGATGAACTGATGCATGGTTTTAAAATGTCTTACCATATCTGTCTGTCTATTGTTTAAACCAGATATTTACATATACCATAAAAAGACAAGTGCACTTTTTTTTCCTCATTGCCTGAAGTTAAATCTGACCAAACTCTTCTTGTTTTAGGTTAGACAGAATTATCAGAATTATTTCTATTTGATAAATGCCAGAAAGTAACCTTGGAACTTTTTTTGATTTCAGAAGTTACATAAATTTGGTCACTATCAGAGATAAGTATCTTTTAAACATTTGGCTTGACCCATGTCATACAGTTGTATGACATGGGTCAAGCCAAATGTTTTTTTTATTATTCAATGCACATACATATCTATCTATCTATCTATCTATCTATCTATCTATCTATCTATCTATCTATCTATCTAGCTAGCTAGCTAGCGAGCTAGCGAGCTAGCGAGCTAGCAATTTATATATCTAACAATATAAACTGTTCTTTTATATTGCTATTAGTCTGAAAGTTTAATTTTGGGATGAAGGCTTTCTTTCATTGATTACCTTTCTTTGTGGGCCAGACTTGTGGAGTCCATGTCTAACATCAGTCCTGTTGACAGACCCTCCATCTTGAGCCTTGGATCTCTGCAGTTCCTCCAAGGGTCTCTCGGATGCTTCTCGCTCACCTTTACCTGATCTGTCAGTTTAGGTGGCACTATCTGAAGAGGTTTGTTCTGCCTTACTCTTTCCATTTCCAGATGATGAATTGAACAGTGTTCAAAGCCTGGGGTATTTGTTTTATAACCTAAACCTGCTTCATAACTCATTTGTTTTGTTGGTCAGTCACAGAAACTTCCAGTGAAATACGTGGAAGACTGTTGCTGTCTGTAACATTACAAAATGAAATTAAAGAATTCAGGGAGTGTGAATACTTTGAATAACTCTGAAGACACGTGATGCAAACTGTGAGTTCCTTTCGCATTCTTTTGACTCCACTGCTTGGTTTCCTTGCTTAACATGAATGGCTTGCTTTAACAGTCAAGGCTCTATTTCAATGTCAATGTGATGAAGCAAAACATAAACTAAAGTCTCTCAATGTGTAAATTAACTGTCAAAATAAAAAAATAGACCCCCAAAAAAGGGCAATAAATTAAATCCAGACTCTAAGTTTCCAGATATATATCCTTGTTTTTTAACTTCCAATTTCTTGCTAATATGCAAGTCTCTCTCCCACACACACACACACACACACACACGCGCACACACACACACACTTAAGACATTAAGTCTTCAACCTGGACTGTTTCTGAGGGATATTGGCATGTACACGAGATTGATGAAAATTACTTCCAGAGCATTTATTTCCTCTAATACCAGTGAAAGAGGAGTGTGCACTCAGGAGATATTTGATCTGAATTAGGGAAACTGATGAAGCAATTGATTAATTGGAATTTAAGCCATCAGTCACTGGAGCCATCAGCAGCATCATTTACATTCCAAACAATCAGCTGATGGTCCAATAGGACACTGAGTATTAATACGCAAGAGTCAATGTGATACAGCCACGTCGCCACCACCCTTCATTGACGTGCACAATGACACTTTAATCCCCACTTTATCAAATTGCGTATATTTTGGGATTCTGCGGCCAATTCGATAAATCCCATGAATTTTTAATCCTAAAGGAGGAGCGGTGGCTTCGACACGTAGATTTGTCTTATTCTGTTTTTGACACATTGGGACTGAAGAAAAGACTGAAACAAAGACTCCAGCCTGTTCGGCGTAACGTTTCACAATGCTCCTAGAAGACGTTAGCAGATATTTAGCATTATTCAATTATTTAATTTACACTTTGACAGCTACAGTAAACAAATCTATTCATGTCTCTGTAAAGAAATCACATCTTAAAACTAACAGAAGTTTTCCAAAAGCTGTAAGTCGCAGAAACTGTATTAGTTGACCACATAACTTCATAAACTTAGCATTTTAGAGATACGTTTACTTTCTAGTAGCCATTGAGGACTACACTGCCAACAATTCTTGCTTGTCATCAACAAATACTGAAATACTTGTGGGGACTTAATGATTCGTTCAGCACACAAGATGAGATGACACATTATTAGATTCATGATAATACGATGGCTGAAACCTCAAATTCCCCATTTTATTATTTTCGAATATGAAGAATTGTCTAGAATCCATCCATCCAACATTACTACGTTATTGAAATATTCTCTTGTCCGACTCTCGGACGCTCCTCTTGCCAAAATGCCTTCCTTTTGTATTTTTCCAAATATATTTACTTCGATTTCTAATTGTTTTAAAGATTCTCTCTACAGTGCAGAGAAATTCAGTTCATGTTTAATCCGCCTAAATATTCTTAGAGGTAGACTCATTAAAAACTGTAAAATAGCTAGTTTTGTCGTGCCATCCTCTCGGAGCTGGCGGTTCGCTCAGCAAGACGCAATAACTGCTTCCTTTCTTACAACAACAACAGGCGTGTGTCCAGGTGTCGATGTAAAAGCGCACAATTAGGTCGCATTTAGTTCACCAGGAAGTCACACACTGACAGGAACTAGATAGAATTTGACAAGAAATATTGGTGCACTATTTCGCGTCACGAGATTTCATTACACCCCATGTGTTTATGCAATATGTTAAAATTAGAACAACTAGGCTACTTTGCTAGTTGCTCTTCATTTAGCTAACATCTGAGTAAGCTATTTTTTTCCCAATAGTCATTTTAAGAAATATTCTGGAATTGTCACTAAGTTAGATCCTCTAGAACCAAAAACAGAGAAGAGTACATGTGTTTCAGCATCACATGTCACATATTCATGAAGCTGTGTTGTTGTCATTCTCTAAGTTTTATTAAATATTTGGTCTATTTTAATACTTCCTGGTAACCATACAGGGTAATATTTCTGGAATCCACTCTATTAAAACTATTTTTACTTGCTGTTCAATTATTTGTTACATTAGCATAAAATGTATGTTTCCACAAGGAGAAAGCAATAGATTACGAAACCAATTTTGATCTACAATCAGCTGCAATAAACCAAAACTCTATAAGGTGACAAACTCCAAACAAGATATATAAGAAAATATATGAGGAAAGTTTAAGTTATTTAATAAATAACCACCTTTTCAACACGTTTTGACATCAATGTAAAGGAATGCCTCGCAACCTTTTCCTTTGTAACCACATTTTTATGTTTTCTTTCTAGCTTTTTTTTTTTTGCAACACTCTGTTGTTTGATGAAGGAAAAAATATCACACAACTCATCTTAAAAAAAATTTGCTTCAGAAAGATATTTTCCCAACTAACATTTAACGAGTGAGCAGTGGTGAAGATTAATTCCTCTATCCAGTGGATATGTCATAACACCAGCCACACTGAGCCACAGTCCAACAAAGTCACACTCCAGGAGAAACAGTACAACAAAGGACCGAGTTCACTGTGAGTCACCATGAGCCACAGTGCTGGAACCCGTAAAAGGTCACGTATCACCATTCGCTTAGCTTCTCTAGACTACAAATAGTTTCTGTTCCCATGCTCTGGCACAAATTCACGCGGACGCAAACATGAATTATACGTCGGCCTATATGATTCACCGAAGGCAGCGATTGTCCTTTCAAAGTGCCCATTACGGAGGCCTATCATTGCGACGTCAAGCCCTCCTTCCCATTGACAGCGCTGACGTTTCCCCGCTTGGCCTGAGCCCCCCACTGACAGCCAGGCCAGAAACGCTGCTTCCCTCCCTCCCTCCTTCTCTGTCTTCGCTCCCTCACTCGCTCTGGCATTGCAAAGATTTTGCTGAAGAAGTTCGTCATTAGTTGAAACAGCAGAGTGCAGTAATGAAATCTGCCGGCCGCATCAATAGTGTTTACTGTTGCCAGTTGGCTCTTTTTTGTTTTATGTATTTGTTGGACGCTGCAGTGGGCTACAGCAGGCATCGGTGTAAATGCTGCTGACCCCCACTGACGTGTGAGGCAGAGCGACTCAACCGTCTGTAACGTTCAACCACATAAATCACGTGTGTGTAACTTTTTTTATTGCGCCGCCTATTATGTAACCCACTCGCCCTTCTTTTTTTTTTTTGGTAAATCATTCATCATCACCTGAAAAAGAAAGAGATCTCGTACAGGTTTGTTCAGAAATCAAAAAAGTATCCAGTTTGTGGGGCGTGCTGTGGTGGCGTAGGGGTTTAACACAACAACCCATGAATGGAGGCTTGCGGCCTTTGTGGGTTCGACTCCTGGCCCCGGCGACATTCGCTGCATGTCTTCCCCTCTTTCCTGTCTGTCTACTTTCAAAAAATTAGAGCCAACAAGAACCAAGAGAGAAAAGAAAAAAAAGCATCCGGTTTGCGTCGCCCTCGTGGCTGATTGACTCGTTGAAGCCACTGGCTGTTGTTTCGCTTTGTCTTAAAGCTCTAATTAAGTATCCGGGGCGAAAAGTGACAGAGAAAACAGCCCCAGCAAAAACGGACCGCGCCGCCACGAACCGTGGCAGGAGGAGACCCGCTCGTTTCCACAGACAGGCGTCAAAACATTGCCTCCAATCAAGTCCCCCACACACGCATGGCGAGTGAAAAGGAAAGATTAAAGTATTGTGGAAGCACTGCTGGCAGCTGCACATGCCCCAAAGATAAACCTTGTCAGGCCACATGTTAGAAACTCTGCTGGACACATTTGTCATTTTTGGAAAGTAGTACGAATCCAGGCTACGGCAATCTGGTGTTCCTATACAGTTGTGGTAAAGCGCTTCCAGATATTTGACATGTGTTTCATGGTTTGTAGCAGCTTTTCATCTTCGACGTTATTATTATTAGGTTTTTAGGGTTTTTTTTTGTCCTTTCTCTGAAGTTTTGATTGTGTTTTAAGAAGGAACATAGCCACGTTTTTCCCCCCGTGGGATTCATAGACGACTGGAGTGAAAGCTCATGTCCTCCAGAGTGAAGATTTAACACATAAACGTGTCATAAAGTCTGTATTTCCCCACTAAATGATGAGCAGATGTGAATGACAGCTGTCACCATAGTTACATAGCAAAAAAATAATAATAAAAAAATCAGACAGATGCATCCTGGAAATAAAAAGAAAGTGCTTTAAAATGCCTAGATTAAACCCACAGACTTAAATATCTAATATATTTTAAAATGTTAAATATTATTGAAAAGTGAATTTATTTCATTAACTCAGTCCACTAATTGACACTATTTAGATTAATTACTTGCAGACTGAAACCTTTATTTCTGTCAAAACCCTTCTGGGAAAGTTTGTCCCCAGTCCCTGAACATTAACCATATTTAAAATTTGTGTTGTATGATTAAAAGCATCCAGATTCAATTAACTACAAATTTTACCATGAACTGTGGTGCACACACACTTTCCGGAAGCTTGTTGGCAACTTTAAAAATTGAAACCTGCCAAGAGACATTTCATTAGATCTCTGAGGGTTCGCGTGTATATTTTTGAACCTGTTAGTATGATTTTGAGCTTGTTTGGGTTATTAGGGGAGGAAAACATCTAAATAACGTCTGCAGATATTTTCTCAACCTTCCAATGTTTCAAAATGAAACAAGTTAAACTAGTTGCCACGTGTGCATCCCACAGCAGAGCAGCAAACTGCGTCTTTGCCCGATTGCATCTAAAACGGACTCATATGAAGGAAAGCAAAGCAAAAATAAGTTTTATATGACAAACACTTGTACCAAATGAGAGATAAAACAAGATTTTCCACACCTCTCCACAGCAGGGGAGGTGAATTGTGCTCTCAGTACACAGCTGATCCTGAACTGGCAATCGAGAGCCCGTCTTCCATCACAATCTGCAAGCGAGCCACTCTCGCACGAGGCTCATCATGTCTGAAGGTGTACGTATAAAGTTTCACTAATGAGCAGTCACAGAAAAACTGCTATTTACACCCACTTAACCCTCAGCCGCACACGCTCTCAGAATGACACGCAAATGAACGTGCGTGTACACATCCTGCCAGTCGACGCCCCTGTGCCAGCTAGCCATCTGGTCAAAACATGATCATCATATGCAATCTGCCCACCCAGCCTGGCACTGATTCACCATGCCAACACTCCAATTACCCTCATCTTGCCAACAGCGCAGGAGAAAACCAAACCGTGTGCAGGCACCACAATGGGACCCACCTGTGCTGGGAGGGGCGCACGCTGCCTGACAAGTTGGTTGCAGAGGTTGGCGGTACAGGAATGGAAAAGGTTTTGCCGTTTTGCATTTTGGAAACATATTGCAAGACTTTACAGGTTTTATGCTACAGGAAACTTACACTGTACTCTGCCCTGAAGAAGTATGCATACTTGATCTTTTTCGCATTTTTACACAGTTTTCTTTATTTTTTTTCCCCTACATAAAACACAATGTAACTTTGTGCTGTAAAGTCACAGCACAAAGGTGTGTTTCACAGAGGCAAGGGTTTTCTATTTGAAACCCTTTATTTACTCTGACACGAAATCAAATCTGATGCAACCAGCTGCCTTACAAGTCAACCAGTTGACGAATTCACTGTAACATACCTGTGAAGGCCCCAAAGCCTTCACAGAGAACACACCAGAAAGGTAAGGTAAGGTAATTGGATTTATATAGCACAAGGTAAAAGTATAAAACTACATATTGGTTCCCCGTGTTTGATAAGAATAAGAATTTATAAACTAGTAGGGTTTGCTCTGGATTTTTGATCTGATAAAACAAAATGTTGGTTCCAGTTGTTCCAGGTTGACCTCCAGATTTGTACAATATAAGGCTCAATGCTGGTTCTCCGTGTTTGATTCTTGTTCAGGGAGTTGAGTACATGGGACTTTCTAAGTTTGTTCTAGATTTGTAAACTAACAGGAGTTACTGAAGGTTTTGCGCCGATATTAAGAGTATAAAGCTAAAAGTTGTTCTAAAGTAATAAGTACTCCAGTTTACAAAAGTAGCTAAATATTGATCTAAGGAAGTGAGTACTCTACAATTTCTAAAAGTAATGAACTTAGCAGTTTTCTGAAAGGTATATGGTATAAGCTGACTGCTGTGCAAAAGTAAGTAAAACTTTACTTAGATAGCAACTATCAAGACATAAATCACTAAGTACTATACAGGAGAAAACCTAAAACATTAAACACCAGTACATCAAACAGTTAATTACATGTAATTGTAAAAAGAGTTTGAAGTTATTTTTTTAAAAGCTGACAGCTAGCATCCTATCTCAGGCTAATGCTAGCCTGTCAGTGCTGATGGAGAGCAGAGGAAGTAGGCAATCCAGTGGGTGACCAGTCCAGACATGTTAGTTGCCAACTTCTCCAACGCCAACACAAGTTAATATTCTCCTTTACCGGCCAATCATTAAGGATGTCAGTGGCTGGCCTTTCGGTTTAGCCTCCTGTGGGAAGGGCGTAGTCTTCATTTTAACACTTACGCTGTCAAATATATTTAGGCAGAGGAATAATGAGTTACAGTAATCTAACCTCACTGAAACAGATGTGTGAATAACAATTTCCAGTTCTGTACACCAAAATGAAGATGGCCGAAGGAAGATCTACAATTTGAATCAGGCAAACATCGCCAACAATCAGAACGATATGAAAAAAGACTGTAGGACAGATCGTGATACTTTGGATCAACGCCTCAACCTGGCAAGCAAGTTCTGGTGGTCAACTGTATCAAACACTAAGGTTAGGTCCTGCAAAGCAAATTACAAGCTATCTGTGTTGAAAAGTAATACTTTAATAATACAATGTGAAAAATTTGCAAAAACTCTTAGGAGTGTAGATTTCTGATCATCTATTTGCTTTAAGGTTCAGAAAAACGTGGAAGCAGGCCTATCTTAGGAAGCTTTCATTGTGAAATTGAATGTGAAAGTTCCTAAATGATGGATTTTGCCTCATCAGTTGAGGCTGAAATCTTCTTCTCCAGCCCATATCTCCCGGTAAGCCCCCCGGCTCAGCAGTAATCAATCTCACAGCCCATCTCCCTTTTCTTAATTTTAATTTTCCCTTTCTTAACCCATGCTAATTCACCCCCCTCTGCTGTATGATCCACGGACCAAAGGCCTCGGCAGCGCAGAGTGCCAGGAAGGGTCACTGTCAATTATATCCATTTAATACCCACTTATGTCTGCAACAACGTCGTCCTCCTGGGGTCACGCAGACTTCGCCCTGCGCTTTATCCAATAATCTCGCAGAATATAGGCTCGGATATTCCGAAAGATCAATGTCATTAACAGGGAGACACAGAATGCATTTGATTATGGATGTAATTAGTACAGGCTTGAGGGGGCTTGCTCTTATGCACAAAGAGGCAAAATCCATTTAGTATCAAAATTGCCTTAAAAGTGGACACCACTCTCAGATCATTTTTGCAACTGATGACCACCATAATGCAATTAGTATCACTAATGACAGGGAATTAGGGCTCATATACATAATACTGAAGCCTAACTTTGACAGATAGTGGAGAGCATTAAGTGTGGCTGAAAGATGTCCAGCCAGACATCTTTCAGTGGTCAGAGGGTTCAGTTTACCATGACCAGTCAGTGTATAGTCTAACGTTGGCCGCTGATTTAAAACCAGTTTACCTGTGACAAAAAAAAGTGCACTCCTGCCAAAGGAGTCCCACTGTGAAATGCTGCATTCAGAAGATGAAAGTCTGATCATTGTGTCAGAGGACCAAAGAATATCAGACCAGGATCAAGAATTCGATTTCAGTCAAGTTTTGTAGATTTGACTGGATTTCTTTGTCAATCCTTCTCTGCACCTTAGGTCAAGCTCAGTCAGATTGAACGGAGAGCGTCTGAACAGCGGTGTTTACGTCTTACCGCTATTTCTCTAATAGACTCAGGTCTAAGCTTTGACTAAGCCATTCTAAAATATTCATTTTTGTTGTTCTGAACCATTCCATTGTAACTCTGGCTGTATGTTTAGGGTTGTTTGTACTGGATGGTGAACCTCCTAGCGATCAATGGGTGAGTGTGGCTCTAACTTAAAACACTTGAGTTGTTAGTATGACTAGAAAAGCTGCATTTTCATGACTTTCTTCTTTCACTCTTCCACAAAGGCCAGACAGATTCTCTGCCATGGTGTAGCAGAACCTCTGTTGGTCTTTTGGAGAAGATCCCAACAAAACACACCAAAATCTGTTACTGTTACTTTCAAAAGGCACCAAAGGGCCGTTTTGGCCTCCAGTGGAAGCCTGTTGCTGTAGATGTGAAAGGAAACAGGCAAAATGACAGGACAGAGGAGAGCTTCTCTGACGTGTATTGGATTGCAACTGCGCTGAAACCCAAGCTTGAGTGGTGACAGGGTTCGGCCACTTAAGATGGGGAAGATAACCGCAGTGACAGACAGGTACATTTTTAATATAATATCATACACCGGTTACACCGCGCAAGTGCAGAAACAGAGGAAACCAAAAGCGTAAAGCATTCTGTGGAAAAAAAAAAGAGAAGATTTAGTTATAATGTTACAGCTTTTTTTCCCCCCCCTAGTTTAATTTAATACCGGCTTCTAAGGTAAGTAACAGCGTCTCGCCAGGACGGCTGGTATTAATGCGATCTTGTAACACCTTGTAACATGTTAATTATAAGCACCAACAACCGATAACATGTGTGCTTTGCATGTTAACAAAACCTCCCAACATTTCATGATACTCAATTATAGGCTTGTATATGCTTGGGCAGATTAGAGGACCATGTCAAACGATGGAGGGAAAAAAAAAAAATGGAGCAGGGGAAGACAGCCTTATAATGTCTAGCTGACTTTCCTTTATAGCAGGGCTACTGAACCACTGGAAGTGCACTGGAAGTGCACACATGCTAAAATGCTCCTCTGTTTCCCATCAAGCTGCTGTGTAGTGGCAATGTTAAATGTAGGTGGTAAGCTCATATATCTAATTATACAATAGCCAAACATTTTTTGTTAATGAAATGGAAGGAGTGTAATTGAAAACTTCAGCATAATTATTGCTTGGCAAGTGTCTGGCTTCGGAAAATTGCACATGTAAGAAGAAGTCTCAGCAGGAGTACCTCTGACTTATGAATCAAGTCGGTCCAAAAAGTTCTCGCAGAGAGAGAGAGAGAGAGGGAGAGAGAAAGAGAGAGAGAGAGACGTGTGTCCCCTATAGGGATGAATGGTTCACCATCTTTTATGATTACGTGGATAACAATGCTGACTGTTAGTATTACAGTTATAAAGTAAAAAAAGAAAAATGTATTTCAATCAACCCTAAAGAAAAATCTGAACATTTCAATTGTCTATTATACAAATCATATGATATGCAGAAGTTGGTGGAAGTAACGTTTCAACCACCAAAAAACACCAGGTGTTAAATAAAACACCTGGTATTATAACAGCACCACAATGACATTTTTAATTGTTTATTACATCGATACTTGCAGGAGGAAATGATGTAAGAAACTCTTTGCCTGTGGCATTAGCTAGAATTACCTAATGCTAGAATTAGCATTAGGTACCCAGTGTTAAAAGTATGTGAGATAATTGTGAATCAAATGTATTCCCCTATTTATCAGACCTTAACAAATCAACCAGAACTTGTTTATGTTTATAATACAATGGCTGTGCATATTAAACATTTAAAAATGATTCTGGCAGCAAAGCCTCTTGTTTTCTTCAGGCTAACAAAGTCCTTGTTGCTTCATGAAGTTATGTTGGCGTCTCCAGCCTACAATAAGCTACAAGCTTCCCATCCCATAGCTGCTGTAGCCTTCAGTCACTTTGTGATGTTATTTATTTTTTCAGAGATATGACTTGTTTTGTTACAGGTAAGATAACCGTTACCAATGGCAACTTAAAACAAATAAAAATCTTCCACTTAAGAAAGCTCATTCAGCTGCTTCACTTGTTGAGACAATTTTTTTCCGATTGCTATTACAATAGCTGATAGTTTAATGTGCAAATTTAGCAAATCTAGACATTTCACCGCTTTTAGTTTCATTCTGCCTCGTCCTCTCGCTGAAGCAGTGTCTCTTTTTTTTTTTAAACAAAAAACCTTATAGCAAAACACAGATATAAAACTAAACAGAACATATTCTGCCTGTGCGTATGTGATTAATAATCAGAAGGACATCACAGCGATAGTGACGCAAAGCAGAACAATCCTGTTGGCTTCATCTTCAGAATATGCTTTTTAAAAAAAATATATATTAATACATTTCTAACAAAATGGTTAATAATAATCAGAACGCATTTTCACTCAAAAAATTTATGATTAGAATTTGATCATTTTCATTACATTTCTAGTTTTGTCATTCATTGTTGTACTTTCACCTTTGTGGAAGACCCTGTCCTCCCAAATACAGTATGAAAAAAAGAAAATATCAATTGGGTGCCTACAACTGCACTTTTTTTTTCATGTGAGGGATTAAAACGGAGCAGGTATTTGAGTAACTTGGGACATCACCTCATAGGTTCTTCCACAAAGAAACCAGAGCAGCCAAGACATATAAATCCAGGTCAGGGTGTCTTGGCAGCAAGGCTAACAATGTTTGTCACAACTGCCCTCTTTCCATCTCAAGCTCAAATGAGAGAAGTCAGAGAAATATGGGATTACCATGAGTTATTTATGAAGCTGAAACCCAAGAGCCCTCTTTATGAAATCATCTCCGCTGATTGGGGCGTTTTTTTTTTTCTTTTTCTTTCTTTTTTTCCCCCCATCCTTTTCAGCATCTGATATGATTTTAAACGGGTCGACATCAAAGTCGCTTGTGTAAAGTATGAGTAGTTTTGCACGCGTTCAATCAAAATACAGATCTTTATCGGCATCACGCTGATCGACGCCAGCGGCCTGTTTTGAAACAGATACCGGGGGCTTTCGTAGTCGGAATGGATTTTTTTTTTTCAGTTTCGAGATACGCTGGCGGGTCGGGGGAGGGAGAGGAGTCCAAAAGGCCTTAAGAACCTGCAACCTATGACCTTCTTTAACCTGGTTAAGCAGGTTTATTCTCAAGCAAAACCAATTTTTGTCTGATAATTTTTATATAATACCAAAAATTTCAATTTCAGCAAAACACCACGTATATGTTTAGTTTTACTGAACAAAAGAAGAGCGCGTTGCTTTAACAGTTGCATATACTCAGTTGTAAGCCGACACCGGGCAGAGAAATACACCAGGACACAATCAATGGCAGCTCATAGTTAATGAACTTTCTGACCTTTAGGAAAATGTACACTGCTTAACCAGATTCTGGGTAATTAATAATTCAGGTACACCCTAAGAGAGATAAAGAGAGGAGCATCCTTCACCCGCGTTGGGTCTTCAATATTATTTTGCCCAGACACAAGGCGTGATATTTTATTTTGGACAACTGGACACGGGAACGGAAAAGCTCATTATGGGGACTTTAATTTGGTGTCGGTTTTAATAAAAAAGGCCAAATGAATCTCGGTTGCCTGACGAATGGTGGGATCCGAGCAGAGCAACAACTCGCTTTATTAACGTCCGGGACATTTTAGGCCATCGCTGGAGACATTTTTGTTGAAGCTGCGGCAGAGGGTGGTGAAGAATTACAGCAGTAGCTTGAGCTGCCATAGAGAGCTTCTAAATGGGAGATCATGGGTGCATTATTGATGAGTTTCAGTTTAAGTTTCAGCTCTAGAGGAAATGATAAGATGTAATGCAATGGTCCGCTGTGATCATGTACAGCTTTGTCCTACATACTGTGTTGTCAGTGGCTACAATGGCAACCCGCCCCTCCAGTACGTCACTTTTTCTTGCCTTGCTGTAGACAGAGTTCTGTTTGAACTACAAAAATGGGTATTTCCAAGTTCCCACCCATAAAAAATTAACTTAAGCTTCATTTTAAGTTCTGGTTTCCCAAACTAAAAGTCCAACATGGCTGCCATTCAACAGGACGTAGTGTTTATTCCAGTAATGAACTGTTCATCTGGGTTACTAAAGGAGAGTTAAGCTTATAGGTATAAAATATCAGTACAAGAGATAAGTCAAATAATTAAGACACATAGATACAGATTTAGGGAGTTTGGTTGATAGCTGAGCAGTTTTAAAACTAAATGCTGCCTTGATCCTGGGAACATAGAAGTGAATGGGACTCTGATAATGTAGGAGGTGTTGGTTGTTGATACCGGGCAAATCTGAAATATATTTAGACCCAAGACTACTCAGAGTTTTATAGACCAACAACATCTTTCTAAGGACTAGTGTGAAATGGTTGTACTTCTGAATGGGTTGCTGCTGCCTGATTGATTCCTTGTACAGAAACCAGTAAATACACATTACCGTAATGCAACCTACTGAAAGTAAAAAAAAGCGGGCACTGTTTCGCTCTATCCAGTTTTGACAGCACATCCTCTTACTTAGATAATATTTTCAAGATGGCACTAGGATGAGTAATGCTAATAGACTTTACTGGGATGTTAAAATTTAGGGCCGACTCCATGACGACAGCTTGGTTTCTCGTATCACTTTGGCCTGTACTATTTTTGGAACCAAAAGCACAACCGTCAGCCTTTTCCACGTTAAGTTGGAGGAAATTCTATCCCATCCACTTTGATATTATGAACACACTGGCTCGGGGACTATGAGGGACGGCAGACGGGCAGGAAGAGAGACTTATAAAATTGTGTGACATCGGCATAAGCATAACGGAAGATGTTGTACTCCATAATCAAGGGGCAAATTATAGATAAACAAAATGTCTCAAGAATGGAGCCTTGAGGAACCTCACATGTGATCTGTGGGTATTCCAGCTTCCTCCCGAGGCACTGAGTAAACACTGGTTTGGCTGATTTGTATTTCTAATGTGTATAAATGGTCGCCTTCCCTGTGTGTGTCTGTGTTTCCCTGATGGCATAAATGGTCCTCATATGCAGATCAAGCAAAACTCTACATCTGAGGGAAAGTGGTTAGCTTTGTGACTGATTTTGGCATTGTTGGCAGAATTGAACAAGAAACAGCAGCTTTAACTTATGATGTAAACTGAATATTCTTTGATTAATTCACAGCATGCCACATAATGAAAATGAAATGAAAAAGCAATTCATAATAACAGGGACAAAATCTGCTTCCTAGGCCAACTTGGCTGTTATTGCTGTGCGCATGGTGTTTTCTGGGCCTGTACATATAATCAATACCCCCAGGCAATTTCAAACGTGATCACTTTGGATGGATTATTGCTTCGAAGCAAGGCTTTTCCATTGATCCCCCCATCATGTCAATCACCGACACTGACAACTCCGAACTCTTCAGATTCCACACATCAGCAAGCCCTGTTCCCAATCAGGCCGCATCAAAAGCAACGTGAGTGAAGACGCCGTCGCGGGATGTGCTGAGGTCGGCTTTCTTTCTTCGTTTTTATGTACACCGTAATGTACTTGAAGGAGCCATCCAATTTCAGTGATCTGCATCATTCTGCTTTCTGTTGTGCTTCTCTGTCACTTTTTTTTTTTTTTTTTTTGCCTATGAGAAAAATTTTCCAGCAAAGGTTTATAATGCAAATGCTCCACAGCTGTCACGGCTTTTTCACAAAATGGCAACACTGATCTGTCGCATGATACTTGGATTTCTAAGTTTGATCCAAAATTAGCTTTAAGTCACAAAAAGAACAGGCCGTGCAACATTTGCAGACTGCTACTGCTGTGTCTAGCTTTTCCTCTTTTTTTTTTTATTTTAAAGCTTTTTATTCATTCCTGCAGTTGCATCAGAGTGCTGAGATCTCATCTAATGAACAACAGATAGCAGAAGCTGTTTCAAATCAGTGTTGGGAAACTAGGGCTGGCTGGTGAAACACAGAGTGAGTTGTAATATCCTCATTTTCTCCCAGCTGGAGCAGACTAGAAGCATGTAACCGATAGTGTCTGCATGCATATTTTACCACCACAGACCAGGTGTAGCATTTCAGCCCATCGTACAGGAACTGAACTGATTTGACCAAGGTAGAGCACAAGACGTGTAAAGAATGAGCATCTCGAGAAAGAGGCCGCATGCAAATTTGGCTTAAATCACTCCGGTAGTTTATGCTGACGACATGTTTACTACATGCTTATCAGTTGTTCTCCTTGCAGAAACCCCATGAAGTCGTTCAAACAGCCAATACAGTCTCAAAAAAGTAAAGGGACTTTTAAGAAATGTCACACAATAATAACTTCATATGGTAATGAATGAATATACAGCTTTTTCCTTTTGGTTTGTTTAAACTGATGATCATTCATTTCAAGGGCAATTTGATAAATTGCCATAAAACTATATTTCCCCATTCTGCTAGTTTTGGTTCCATAAGCATGAAAAGACAGATATTTATGCTCCAGCAGGCAAATCAATTGATTTTGTCACAGATTCACGATGTTACATGGAATTGTTTGCCCTGACATGAGGTGTTTCGAATGCATTGTGCCATGTAGGAATAAATCTTGTCAGTTCTCCATTTATTCCACTTTGAAACACACTTTTCTTTTTTTTTGCTTCTATGTGGTTAGATAGACGCATTCACAATACAAAAAAATCACATCGTTTGCAGCTGTGTATGAAGCGGGGGACGATGGGAGTAAGAACGGGATGTCTGGATTTGTTTTCCAGATTTGTCTCAATCTCAAAAAATACGCGAAATGTTCAGGATGGATCAAAAATTCAACATGTCGGATGGTTTAAAATAAGTTTTCACTTTCAAAAGGACGAAAACTGTTTATTGTTTGATGGCGAAAATGTTAGTAGACCGAGAAATATTCAATAGACTTTCACAAATCAAACTTTAAACCAGAAATTGAGTTTGGTTTTTATAAAAGAAAAAGTCAAATAATTGCCTTAGGATAAACATAACACCACATTGACACTGGGCTGTCCATACATTAGGAGCACGGTCAGCCGAGCCGATAAAAAGATGAAATGAGCCGTTGTTAATCATTGAATAACTCAATTGTAAATCTCATAATGGCCTCTGATAATGAGGAAGCTCCTCTCAGTCATATGACTGAGTTGGAGCCCTAATCATTGAATTGTTACAGTAAGTCGCGACAGTTTATTGGCATGGAATTCCATAATGGCTCGGATCAATAGGAACCCAGGAGGGATTCCTCACAGTCGGGTTTGACGTATCTGAATAAGTGCCACTAAGGGAAAGTAGGCATACGAGACGATGTCCTTACCAAGCAATTATATTAGCAAGAGTGTTCTCAACTTGCTTCGATTTTTTATTATTTTTCATTTTTTTACAAAATGAAGGCTTGTGAAGTTATGACTCGTGAAAAAAAAAAAAGGCTCTCAAATCTTCTGGTCAGTGAGGCCATCAAAAGTCAATTGTTTGGACAAATAATGCCATGAAACTTCAGCGAACAAAAGACTAAATCAGGCTCGTGCCCTTCTCACCCTGCCGCCCCCCCTTTGAGATATCTGAGGTTGGAATAATATAAGGCTTAAGGAAGCAGGTTGAGAGATAAAAGATCCACATCACAATGATGATCTCTATCGATCCGCAACCTTGGGAACACAGAGGAGGTCCGGCATTTGTCACGTCGAAGCTGAACCCAATAGCTGATCCGCAACGCGCTCTGATGAATTGGCCCTGTTCGCCAAGTTTGTTTAATTGATGACATGTTCCCTTTCAGGTGGACCACCGCTATGTTTCACGCATTCATTGATTTTCCAAAAGACCCCCACCTTCTCCTGCACTTCTTCTCCTGGCTTTCCTTAGACACCTCAGCGCATATTACAAACCCGCCACCGCCTTGATTAGACCTCGACGGAAGAGGAGAGCGGCGTGCCTCGAGCTGGCGTCTCGACAGCTTGTCAAGCTTTTAGAGATGATTAGACGGAGTACGTTTGCTCAGGAACTGGGCAAAAGTTACATTTATTTTCTTCACAGACAACACTACAGATGAAACCGATTTGACCCTTTTGACTTACAACATCCCCCAAAGGGGTTGAGGTACCTAAATTGCTGTAATGATGGCAGAAGGAAGGCCTGACTGGCTCTTCAAACATAGATTTTTTTTTGTTTTAGTCAAATAGTATTTTTTTTTTTACTATTTTACTCATCAAATAGTACTGTTGTTGTCATTTTAAAGCAAATCAAAATTGTAAGATTTTTTTCCCGCCAGATAAAGGTTTTCATAATCCCAAAAATCATTATCATGTTCAGCTTGATGGTCTTCAGCCTTTGGGACTATAATTAATAATCTTTAGTTGTATCCCATTTCACAACTTCTCCCTATTTTGCACACCTACTCCCTAACTTTCAACGGACGTTTCCTAGTTACCTTTTTTGATGAATAGGAGCTGATACAATCAGATTATTAGAGGTCATAAAACGATGAAACCTCAACATTCACAAATCTAAACATTTGGTTTGCTTAAAAAAAACACACACAAAAATATCTGCAATGCCCCATTTCATATCAAAGATGTTTTAGGCCTGATCTAATATTTACAGTGTAGTTGTTGAACATTTTAAATGTGGGTCTTCAAATTAATGTTCAACACTAGTTGTGAGTGTAGGAGTGGGGATGACAACGACATGCCAAAATGCCAATAGGTGCTCAATGAAAGAGTTTTTACTGTAAGGTAAAAACAGTGAGTGAGATCTTACTTGCAGCATTAGACGTCGCACTCCCTGCATTTTCATTTAGGGTAAACTCAGGTTAGTTTGTCCTGAAGTCTGAAGTCAACATTTACCCTGAAAGACCACAAAAGCAACTTCTACCATTTCAACTCCACTCTCAATAAAACGTCGTAGGTGTCTGTGCAAACATCGTTTCATGAACCTCCAAACCGCTGTCACGTTGGCATTTGGAGGTTATTTATGCAAAAACTAATCACTGTTTACACAGAAAAAGGAGGTAGGAGGCTGTGTACCACCCATGATTTTCCTGTGTAAAACACACGCTGAGAACGGACCATGTAAATTGTTTCTGGTTAGAGTAACTATCTAATAGAAAGGTAAGGCAGAATAAAAAAATAACACAATGGTCTCTTGCAGAGCAAATAAAACATAATAGGCAAACATATAACACGTGGGGACATCCGTTTTTACACTTTAGCTGCATACTGCAATCATAGCAGCAACGTCATCTTAGCTGCAAAAGTATGAGGGTAAAATATAATTTCATTTGTTTATTTTGTATTTGGCGATTTCTAAGTGGAAATTATTTGTTGTACTTTAAGAATACAACTCTGAAAGGAAAGGTCAGAATATCATACAATGATGTAAATATAAAAAAGATGCACCAGTCCTACCTGATTGGCTCCCAGCAGTGCTGACAATGTTTTCCTCCATGTTCTTTCTCAGGTCGTTGGTCGGAGCCGGGCGGGTGCGGTACGCTCGTAGTCTCCATGTTGAAGAACAAGCGTTAATTCTGTGATCTTTTTTCGGTTTATTCGTCTTGGTTTCCTCACCTGTCGAAAACTTAGGGGAATCAGAGCCACCGATCGCAGGAACAATCCTGCTTCACGTTGGGTGCATGTTGACAACACGCTCCGAGGTAAAACTGCAAACAGCACAAGAAGTGCCAAAGCTTAAAAACAACAAAACTGACAAAAAATAAGGATGAAATGGTTCTTAAGCTACCTGAAAAACTGCTACCTGCATACAATTCGACAATAAAACAAATATTTGTCTTAGTGGAGAAACTTCAGTCAGTTCTACAGCCACACAACTAGGAACATGGTGGAAATGATAACTACTCCAGATAAGATGATGGCTTCTTATAAGTCCTTAGTGACACACTTTTTATCATTTGAGTTATCGACGATGTTTTCTTTCTTGGCTTCCCGTCTTCCTCCTTCCTAATGGCCTCAAACGTCTCCAGTACCGTTCAGGGCCGCGATCACTAACTATTACTGATTGCGTTCAGGAAAGCATGTAAAATGTGAAGTGAAACCGCAGGCAGCCTTCTGACGTGCCACGCTGAATTGTTTATCACTTACTATAGCGAACGGTTAATGTTTCAAATGCCAGCTAGGCTAAAGTGTACTACGCCTCAGCAACTCTTAACAACCCATACAGGAAAGAATTTGAATTGGTAACCACACAATGCTTCTTCTTCTTTTTTCTTTTTTTTTTTCTCCAGGGTATCTGGAGTGCATAACTTTGTCATCTTGAAAGCCTCGCATGAAAACTTACACTTGCCGGAGCAGCAGAGCGAGCAGCCAGTCGAGCGCCAGCCGGGGCAGATTTTGACCATCAAAGGGGGGAAATTCCGGCCTTAATGGGGTTTTAGAATTTCCGGTGTATCTTTACCGTCCACAGAAAACACTGATTACCAGAGGACTGTTATCATACACACACACATGCACGCCCACGCCCCCACACCTTTCACACTCTCTTAACTTTTAGTTTGCACTTCAGGTGGATGCCCATGCTTTAGACAAGCGAAAGTGGGAGAGGTGTGTGGGAGGGAATTTGACGGCCGACTGACCAAGAGTCCAAATCTGTGGCGTCCGTCATTAAAGGCAGCTGCGGATTGACTCCACGACCGAGACGTGGAAGTGAAAGAACAAGAGGCGCCGAAGCAACAAAAGCAGAAGAGCAGTGCAAAAAGAAGGTAAAGAAAACAAACGAAAAAAAACAAAAAAAAAACAAGGCACACTTTTGGATTTAAAGCACCTATCTCCAATCCCACAGCCTTGAGAATGGGATTGGATTACTGTCGGTTAGATTTACTCCCGAGGCTCTTCACCACTACATCATCGCAGGGCCCCCTGCCTCTGGATCAATGGGGATATTTACTGCGCCTGTTTCAGGGAGACTTTCACAGTGGGCAGGGCATTAAACAAACAGCCGACAGGCCCCGTCCCAATGATGGCCTGTCTGTTCACACTGCGCTGTGCCCAAAATGTCACACACGCTCACTTGGAACAGGTAGCCAACACCAACAAGTGCAGCTGAAAGAAGAAAAGCTTGAGAGATATGCTCTGTGAGGAATTAACAAGAAAGCTAACACTTTCTTTCTTTCTTTCTTTCTTTTTTTCTTTCTTTTTTTTACAAAACGTAAAAAAAAAAAAAAAAAAACGCAGAGAAATGCAAAAGCATGTTTATTCAGATAATTACCCTTGTAACCTACTCTTAAACTATACTTGTTAAAGTCCTCCTAAATGGACATAGCTCAACTGATCCTTTGTCTGGTTTCTATTAAAAAGTTCTTCACTAGTAAAACAAAATTGCAGGGCTAAATTACATTGTATTCTATTGCCTAATGGAAAAATAATAAAATTCTGAAAGGAAAATCTGGATAACAGTGTTTTTCTATAGAAATAACATTCATACATAGTCACCGCCGGGTCTAACCTCACGTAACCCCCGTGTTGAGCAGGCAGGCCAACATGGCTGAAATCACCCAAGCAGCTGGACAAGCAAAAACAAAAAAAGAAAAAAAAAAAAAGAGGCAATTGAAAATATCATACAAATGTGAGGAGAATCACCATTTAGTGTCCCAGACAACAGCCTCCTCGTCTGCGAAATCATTTGCTAAATGCGAGCGCATGAGTGAAAGCATGAGCGGAATGCGTTCTGCTTCCAGACAAATATCAGCAAAAAAAAACAAAAAAAAAAAAAAACGATCTTCTCAACAGAGGAAAAACAGTCAGCATGAGATTTCTTCATTACTCGGCTATTTCTCTGACTAAGCTCCGGGTGATCAGCTGACAGCGCGGTGTCAGACAATGGGCCCTACACGCGGGGAGCATCGAGCATTACCGGATCAGCCCCAAAGAGCTCTCCAGGGCTCTTGAGGAGTGAACTCACATCCATCAACATGAAAAGTAATATGTGTGTAAAAGTGAAATGGGAAGAAGGGGGAGGGGAGGATAACAGAAAAATAAACACTCCTGGCTCAGTGGTGAAAGCCCATATAAGCTGGACTTTGATAGACCAGTCATTGCCTGGCAGCAGTGGTTTATGTCCGGGTTGACTGACTGG
The DNA here is from genome assembly GCA_903066825.1 of Alfaro cultratus. Lineage (NCBI taxonomy): Eukaryota > Metazoa > Chordata > Actinopteri > Cyprinodontiformes > Poeciliidae > Alfaro > Alfaro cultratus. The sequence goes on along the minus strand of CAEFZX010002631.1, from coordinate 9,756 downwards.
GCTTTTGCAACAGGAGTCATAAATGGTATTTTTCACACTGAAAGGGGGTGGAGGGGACATATTTGTCTTTATTTCACATTTTGACTGTATTTGGGTCTCCATGTTATACATTAGAGTGTAGCTGATGTAACATTTACATGCATTTGTTTTCAGGCGTGTCCTTGCAGAAGAAATTGGAGCGGTCCATCCTGAAGGGCCTCGAGTGTTTCATTTTGACCTCGGTGGATGACTCTTCATGGCAGGAACGGCTGTAAGGACAAGCTGATTTGACTTTGTATTGGGAGGAATTCAGGATAAGCCCCTTACATTAAAGTCCTCGACGAAGTCGTTAGACACAGATAAGCATTCAAAACGCTCTTTTGATCTCAGCGATTGCACGATTGCAGAGCTTTCATCTTGCAGCTGATGTGGATGCAGTTTGTTTGTGGTGGAGAGATTGCTTTATCCTGTCTTTCTAAGAATATATATAGATATATTTTTTTCATGTATATGTGGTAATTGTGAGAACAGGAGGATTTGTGTCAAGAGTGTGAAGTTGTGCACATGTGTCATCACGGAGTCCCCTGTAATGTTATTGCGCGGCATTACTCAGACACATTGCTGTCTCACACTTTGGCTCCGGTGCCACAGCTTTGGCAGACGTCTTACCTTGGAAAGGAAAACTGTGTTTAACAAAGTCACAACATGATACTCCAGCCTGATTTGTTTCTATAATGTTCTCCTGTATTAAACCTAACAGCAGTGGCTTTTAAGTCCGGCTTGATTGCAACACGTTTCATTGGGGTTGCTACAAATTCATTTCAATCATGTGCTGTTTCGGATAATGAATGGAAATACTGAGAAAGAAATGGGTTAGGAAGTTAATTTTGCACTCTGTGTGATGTTAGAATTGAGGTTCATAAAACCTGGCCAATTTCATTTATGTATTTATTTTTTTGTAGATCTTAAAGAAAACTAATTTGACAATATCACGAGTAACGTCTCATATTAGCACATTCTTTCACATTTCAGGAAGGTCTGAACAGCTTTCCAATGTGTGCACGTTTTCTCAATCTGGGTACTGAAACGACGAGCCAAAGCTACAAAGTACTGATGCAGAAAGAAAGTGAAGTAAACAGCAATTTTTCTTTTTTTTTTTAGATCTCCAACTCTTAAAAACTCTGATCAATAAAAATAACTAAACTCACTTTCAATAGGCTTTAAAAATAAACCCTTTTAGAAATATAAAACATGAACAAAAAAAACTTTGTTTATTATCATTCAGTTATTTATTTTTGAATCTTCTTTATTATAATGAAGCAGTCAGCGCTGAATTTATAAGACAATTTAACTGGACTGAATCATGTCCTAATATAATCTAATCAAATGACAAAACAAGCTGCTCATTGGTAATAACAGGTATGAAAAATGTATTTCAATTTTGTGATTAGAAATATTTGACATTTTGTGTTTTCATTTCTAAAAGGAACAAAAGAAAATAAGACGAGTAAGAGAGAAGAAAAATCCCCGAGAGATAAAGAGACCATTCAGACGCACACACACACACACACACACACACGCCTGTTTTCCTTTTTTATTTGAGGAGGGGGGTAAGGGGGGGGTTGATTGGGCGATGAGTTTTGCACTCTTGACGAGTTGCAACAGATGCAATAACAGAGAACCGACTCAGTCAGCTGGAGCAGTGGTTTGCTGAAAACAATGAAAACAGCACGTGATAGATAGCTCAGTCAAAAGGTTAACGGTAACTCACAGACAAAAACGTCTTGTTTTTAAAAAGTGCATTCACAAACATGACAAATAACTCTCAACTCATGATGTCTATTTTATGTGATACAAAATATGCATACCTGTTTTAGATTTGTCTGTATTTCTATACATAGATATTTCTTCAAAAGGTTCACCTCTTTTTTTTTTTTTTTTTTTTTTCCTTCTTATTTTTTTTTTATTTTTTTTACAAAGGTTAAAAGCAGGGTTGTGGTCATAGCAGCTTTGGATATCTCTTGCCTCCTTGTCACGTGAGAAGATACACATGGTGTCAACAGATATCCAAATAAAACCTACAATTTCATCTCTGTTGGTCAACTCAAGTGACATACTGCCTTTATTAACAGAGATACTCATCAGTGAAGCCTGCTGTTTATAAAAAAAAACCCAAAAAAACAAAACAAAAAAAAAAACAATAAAATGCTTGGGCTGTTAAATATATTTTTGAATACCCGCTTTTTTTTTTTGTCAATATCATAAATACTAAAGACACGGGACAACATTATAAGACAATGCTGAGAGACTAAATGTAAAGATTAAAATAGTTCAAACATTATTTTTTCAAGTTTTCTAGTTCATGAGAAAAACAAAAAAACAAAAACAAAGGTTGTATCAAGCGAGCACGAAAACACTACACTTCAGTCTTTTCTTCAGTCTCGTCTCGGCCCCTGCGTTTAGAAGAGCTACCGCTAACGGGGCTGCTGGACAAATGTCAGACTGTCGTTAAACAAAATTGTTCCTGTGTGAACTTTGTCCTGTCCGTGAAAAGATGCACGCCCATTGTCGCTTAGGCAGGATCCTGGTTTTCAAAGGAATTCATAAAAGCAGTCAAACATACCAATAAAAACAAAGAAGTACCATGCATATCTTGCAAGACGACATATTCTCAAACAAGAGACAAAGTTTTCTTTGTATAGGCGAAATATCAAGTGAGAAGGGAGTGGGTGAAAGGCAAAGGCCTCTAATCAATACTAAATACCATAATTCCAAAACCAAACAAAAAAAAATAAATCTGTACACAAAGAAGTATGCATGAGTTTAGACTGGATCAGCAGTTTTCTTGTTTTTTTTTCTTTTTTCCTCAGTAATTTTCTCATCATACTTTAAGTCTTTGCCAAACTGCTACAATACAAACAAGTTTTCAGTTGATCCCAATCTCTTTGTTCTCCTCCATATATCTGGAAAAGGGTCGACTGGCCGGAACCTCCAGACCCGACTTCTCCATACCCGTGATGGGGGAGCTTCTGCCAGTGTGAACACGGTCCATGCCTCCTCCAGGCATGGCTCCCAAGGAAGTGATTCCCGTCCCGCCGAGGCTGACGGGTAGCTGGGTGATGCCTCCGTTCTGAATCACAGAAATCTCATTGTTCTTCATGGCCAGGCCGTTGGTGATGGCGGCGGCGTACTGGTTCCAGAAGCCCGGGTCGACGTTCATGGCCCGGGCCGCCAGATCCTTCTGAAACATCTCGCTGAACTTCATGGCGTCGCCGCCCAGGAGGGCCATGGGGTTCTCCACCGACAGGCGTCGGCCCCGACGAGCGGGGGCGTTGTTCCACATATGTGTTCCCATGTGAACCTAAAGGATGCAACAAAATGAGCAAACTAAGGTCAACCACCATTTTCTGCACGTCAAAACTGAAAATACCACATGAATAACATGCTACGGTCTAAAATGAAATAGAAATTGCAAAATATTTTACATTAAAGAAACTAACCGAAATCAACCCCCAAAAAATAATGCAGCAGTGGTGTCCAACTATCGTGCTATTTCCAATATTTCCGCATGTTTCTACTCCAGTACAGCTGATTTAGGTGGCTGAATCACCTAACAGTCAAATCATCAAGTTCAATAGATGCCTGTTTTTGAAATGTCAAAACACCAAAATACGTAAGACGCTGCCTTTGAGGGCTAACACCAGCCACCACTGTCTTACATCAAGCAAAATTACAGAACAGTTTAGTCGTCAGTAACTTTGAATATATGTTGGTGGTTTGATCCTGGATTTAGTCTTTAATCCAAACAACCAACTCTCCTCCAGAGTAAACAGTTTCAACAAGAACATTTCCGTGAAGCTAATGTGTTCCTGCAACCAGAATGGCCCAGTGTGTCCAGAGTTTGTTTTGGGTCTCACCTTCAGATTGCCCTTTGTGGTGAAGGCCCTTCCACAAATGGAGCAGGCGAAAGGTTTCTCTCCCGTGTGTGTGCGCTCGTGGATTTGAAGCGCGCTGGCCGAGGAAAAATTCTTCCCACACGAATGGCAGTTGTGCTGCTTAGGAGTGCGACGTGGAGGCGGCGGTGCCAACATAGGGTTGATGCTGGGGCTCATGGTGGTGGGGGGTGCTGCGGCTGGAACCTGAATGCCCACGGGCAGGTGAGCGCTGTCGCTCAGAGACTTGCCATGTCCGTTCATTTCCATCTTGATCATGTTTGTTGCCGTACTGGCTAAATTAGGAGTACTTAGTCCTGAAAAACAAACACAAAGGCAGTATTTTAAATGTTGATTAAATAAATTTGCATATAGTAATTTAACAAAGTAGGAGGCTGATAGTTCTCTCAAAACATGCATATTTTCATAAGCCAATATTCTGATAACTAATAAAATGAGAAAATCGACAACATACACATAAAATTTTATCAGGTTCTGCTCAGACTCACCTCGATCTCTGTTTAGAAACAGCATGTTGAAGTGGCTCTCCTCCTTGATGAAGTGCCTGCCAGGTTGAGTGGCAGTCAGGTCAAGGGCCCCGGTCCCTTCAGTAGCAGAATGGGGAGACGGGGTCTCTGATTTTTCTGACTTCACTGTTGCCAGGCCAGCTGCATTGTTCTCCTGGCCCTCCTCTGCTGTCATCGCACTGCTGCTGTTGTTATTATTGAGTGTAGCTGGGGACTTGGACCGCTGGCTCTCAGAATGGCTGTGAGCTGGGGACAAATGCTGCATAGAGCCAGAGGACTCTGACAAAGAGGGGCTTCCCAAGCTCTGACCTTCAGCATCCCCCACAGCAGTCAGGGAATCAGATGTAAAGCAGTCAGTCTCCCCAGCAAAGCTGCTGCCATTCTGTGAAGTCTTCAGGCCAAATGTGCGGCTGATGTTGGCAGTAGAGTCAATCATCTTCATCTGGTTTTCCATTGCAGCAATGCTAGAAATGATAGAAGTTGGAGGTGAGCTCCCAGGTGAATAGGGCTTACAAGGGTCTACTTCTCCATCTTTTAAGTCCATGTCATCATCCATAGCCTGCTCCATTTCATCCAGCAGGTCGTCATCGTAGTTACTCATTGCGTCTAGGCTCTTTTCATCGAAGGACACATCCGTGTCCATCTCCTGCAGATTTTCAGGAACAGGGGTGTTGGGAATCTGCCCTCCCATGTGCATGCGGATGTGTTGTTGCAGCACAACAGCATTGGTGAACTTTTTCTGACATATAGGGCAGGAGTGCTGGACTCGAAGTGGTGGTTTCGACCTGTGCACGCCAAAGTGCGTCTTTAGATTTCCCTTAGTAGTGAACGCTCGTCCACATATCTTGCATTTGAAAGGCCTCTCCCCAGTGTGGATACGGTAGTGCATCTTCAGAGCACTCTGGCAGCTTAGAACACGATGGCAGATGACACACTGGTTTGGATCGGTCATCTTCTTATCAATGTTCTCGACAAGCTGCTGCAACTTTGATGTCTCTGAGGTTTGCATAGAGTCTAGGAGTCCTCCAAAGGGAAACTTTGCCTTAAACTGGTCAGAAAGCATTGGAAGGACAGGATGGGAGACAGAATTTGAAGCGGAGTTGGGACTGCTGATAGGCTCAGTGATTTGGCCACTGCCTGACAATGTCGTAGAGGTGACAGAGGTGGGAAGAAGCGCTTGACTTACTGTGGTTGTGGTGGCTGTGCTCTCTCCTGGCCTAATAGGGCAACTTGGTGACAAGAGAATGCCTTCAGCTTTCAGAAGCGGAGGTGCATCACTCCCAATGCTAAGTTTCGGGGAGGGTGAAGTAGTGATCATGCCAGAATCGTTGGCGATGTTTGGGGACAAAGATGCACACTCACTTGTGGGCGGCGAAGGCCTCTGAGGGGACCTATTAAGCGGAGTGAGGCTAGGAGAATCTGTAAAACCTCCAATCATACTGGGAAGCGTTGGAGGCAGCTGGAGGCCAATGGATGTGGGGACAGTGGGGAGGACTGGTTTACTGTCGAGCCAGGTGGTTACAGGTTTTTCGGGGGGCAGCGACATGCCGTACGGAATACCGGAGCTTGTGGGCACATTGTCCAGGTACTCTGGTACAGGGTAAGGGTTCATTTGAATGTGTGGGTATTTTTCTTTGTGCCTCTGAAAGTGGACTTTAAGATTCCCCTTGGTGGAGAAACGATTGCCACATATATTGCATTTGTAGGGCCTCTCTCCAGTGTGAGAGCGCAGGTGGATCTGCAGGGCGCTGTCGCTGCCAAACACCTTGGCACAGAACCGACACTTATGCTTAAAGAAGGGGTCTTCGGAGCTGGGCTTGGTGTCAAACACAGACACATTGGGGGGCTTTCCCTTGCGGTGTTTCATTAGAGCAGAAAGGGGGTCAAGTGCATTGGCTGTGGCTGCTATGCTAGCCAGTGGATTGGGGAAGATGACGCTGCTCGAGGAACTGTGAGGTATCAGTGGTAGACTGGAGGCAGAGTTCAGGAGGCTGCTGTGACTTAACGAGGGAGGGGTAGTGGAGTTTCTGGGAAGAGCCGAAGTGCTGCTGACGCCACCGCCGCCTCCTGTTATGCTGCTACTAGTGCTACTGTTGTTATTTGAGACAGTGGATGAGCAGGTGGGATGTAGGGCTGGCAAGCCAGAACCACTTGGTGGTGGAAACGCTGAGTTGTTTGACGATGTATTTGGAACTGAGGAGTTAGACTGTGAAGTACTGCTCTGTGGTGTTTGAGAGAGAGGCCCTTCTATTGCTGAGGTCAGAGGTGAAGGTCCTTGAGCACTAAGGGTGGCAGGCAACCTGACAGGTAGCTGATGGACAGGGGGTGTGATGAAGTTATGTAAATGAAGTTGGTTTGCAACAGGAGGGACACAGGAGGATACAGAGCCCTGGTTTCCCACAGCACTGTTGTGATGGTGGCTGAGAGCAGGTTGTGGGGCAGACTGTCTGTTCATGAGGGCCACTTGACTTCGTATTTGTTCTATAAGCTGCAGCTGATGAATCTGTTGCTGCTGGAGAGCCATAAGCTGGTCCAGGATCATAGGAATAGCCATAGTGGACACCCCACTGCCCGCCGCCGCCGCCGCCGCCCTTACGCTCTGCGAAAACTGGGCAACTGCAACCCGAGTACCGTGCAGGGTCTCCAAGGTAACATTGGTGCTTGGCATGGTGTAGCTCGTAATTGCAGAGGGGACAACATCGCTTAGCTGAGGTAGGGAGCCATCTGGCTCGGGTGATGTCACCTCTCTCTCTTCGGAATCTATATTTTTGTCAGGAGAAAGCTCCAGCTCCATCTGCTCATCCTCCTTTTCCAGGACACCGACCCCGTTTAAGGGATCCGTCTCTGGGATGTCGTCGCCCTCACCGGCAGGACTCTGGTTCCCCTCCCTGGCGTCCTCGCTGTCGTCTTGCTCGCTGTTGCAGCTCGGGATGGGTGAGGGCTCTGAAGGGTACTCCTGGGAAGGGTTCGGCGTGTCCTCATTGTCGTTCACGATGAGCACAAGGGGGTTCTTTGTACAGCTCTTTAAATGTTCACAGAAGTCTGACCACTTGAAAAACTCAGCACAACACTTCTCGCACACGTGGGTTTCTTCACTGCCGCTGCGGCTCTCGTTCCCGCTGTCGGCATCATCCACCACATCACCTTGGGCTGCAGGGAGGGGAGAGGGTAGAGAGGAAGGGAGGAGGGGGATGAAAGAAGAATTAATGAATAAATAATCAATAAAGAATTCACACATATTTTGCAGTAGTGAGCAGCAAAGATTTAACCTTTGATTTTTTTCCCCTCTCTTTTAACATAACCAAAATCAATATTCTTTCTATTTTTTTTTTTGCTTTTTACGCTGAACAAATTACCCTAGTTCACCAACTCTCAAGACCCAGATTTGTACATTCACACCCTCTCCATAGAGCCAGCTAATAATTTTCTTTGTGCAATCCATCAAATTATGAGGGCCTATCAATTGTGGATACTGCCGCTTAATGAAATTCCATAGAACCCATTGATTTCCAATATTTCATACAATTCACAGCTGCCTCATCTGTTGGGTACAAATAAGGACTTTGATGGCCCCATTAGGATTCCCCTCTGCTATCAAGCTCAGTCATTTCCACCTGAATTTCAAATGCTCCGGCCTTTCCCTTTAGTCCTTTATAGCACTGCAAAGGTAATCCGCGAGCCCCGAAAAGCGCGGCAGCCTGAGCTCTCAGCTCAAACGTTATTACAAATCGACTCCTATTTTAACTAAAAATGGAAGAACATGAAGGAAATTGGGCATTTCAAACGAGCGCAGCCAAAGGAATTTAAATTCTGTGCAACAAAATGTTCTTCTAAAATATTCAGAATGCTGCAGAGTTCCTTTCAGCTACTCACTTTTTCTCCCCAACACTAGACTCTACAAATTACATACTTGTGCCATGGCAGCAAAGTCACTGATTAGTTACACATGTTTAATCACAGTTGTTGGAAGCCACTTCCTCTTCCACATGCAGTCCTCGAGAGTCAAACAAGCCGGCACAAGCTCTGAACATGGATCCAGTTCACACTTGATCAAAACCGAGGCAAATGTCCTCTTGTGTAAGTTTATTTTTTTTTTTCTTTCCTCTTTAAGTGCAGTTACACAGGATGTCTGTGTCTCTGTGTGTATAATGTGCACAAATAAGTCAAATTAAACAAGGCAAAGAGGAGGGATTATCAGCATCAGAACACACCGAGACATCAAAACAGCAAAAAGTGACACTGATGAAAACCTAGACATATTTTTGCAGGTGAAAGTCCTTTTGATGAAAGACGGATGTAATTTCCTCCTGTATGGAGCATGAAGTCCCTCCCAGCTCTACCTGTTGCTCCACTCTCGAAATAAGTGCACAACACCTTTACAAGTGTGACAGACAAAGATTGAAAAAGATTTTAGTTTCTTCAAAAACACAGAAAATTATGGTGTGGAAACTGGAGGAGCAAACAACCATCCCTCTTATTAGGGAGACTCTGTTTCAAAACTGCAGCTTTACCTGCTGAGCAGCAGATAAATTCACCAAATAAGCAGCTAATATTCCTTTTTTTCTTTAGCCAAACGGCAAAATATTCAGCACAATAAGCAGCTGAAAGCCAGCACTAAAGTCAGCAGGAGTTTATTCAAAATATTTTACTCAGTTTTATGAATAAAACAGAGCAGATATTATCATCATCATAGGTAGAAATTGTTCTATTAGCAGCAGTAGGAATATTTTTCTTGCTTTCCTGTGCTTCGATGAAAAGAAACGTGATGTTGTGGCATGCATTTTTGTTTTAAGCAAATCTGAAAATCTCATGACAACCTGAAGCCGAAGTGTTTTTACGCTTTGAGAGTCTCATGCAGGCCTATGCCTGTCTTCAGTCTCAGTAGGACGTGCGTTCACTCAGTTATTCTGATCTATGGTTTTTTTTTAATGGTCATTGATACAAACTGAACTCAAAGGTCGTTCAAGCGTCAAACACAAATCAGCTTAATTTTTTTTCTTTGCCATGTTGACAATGTCTGCCCTGTCTGTGACTTATACAATGAAAATATTAAAATAAAAATACAAAAAATAAAATAAAAATTGCAAATAAAGCAAGGTTCCAATTACAGAGCCTTGTTTGTGTTGACATCACCACTGGCTGCTAGAAGTGACAGTCAATCTTTCTTATTAAGGTAAAAACAAAAACAAGCAGAAGAAAAGCAGAAAACTAACACTAAGCCCACTTTAAATGTGCATGATTATTATAGAACTCCCACCGTGTATGTATTACAAAGTACATTTAAGCAAGATTTGAATGTCACAATCTCCCTTAAAAAT
>CAEFZX010002630.1:0-16338 GCA_903066825.1 Alfaro cultratus | reverse complement strand
ATATATAAGCCGAGGATAATCAGCCTTTGTTCCAAAATCATTTTGTAGTAATTGCAAGAGATACATGAAACATTTATTGTTTACTGGCCATAATTTAGAAATGTATCTGATAGTACGGCAGTGAAATCATGCGTTCTGACATTAAATTAAAGAACACGTACGAGATGAAGTTTAGCCTCAACGCTTGTCGAGTTGTTTAACAGCAGACAAAATCTGGATAAACGAGGGAATAAACATTCAGTTGTTCAACTATTAACTTTAAAAATGTCTTTAATCTGTTGTTGTTGGTCGAAATCCTTAAAACGCACCCAGTATGAATCGCGCAAAACATACAACGTTGTAGTCTGACAAAACCACATACAGCTGAAACCACATAAATCACACCAAACGCCAGTGTGACGATAAGACAACAAATTAATGTGATTTACGATCCAAGAGTCAAAAAAGAAAAGTTCCTCTCCTACTCCTTCTTCTTCTTCTTCCTCCTCCTCCTCTAAGCAGTCTTTCATAATGGGCTGAAAAGCGCAGAACTCAATCTGTCGATACAATTTGAATGGAAAAAATACATTGTATATAAACGGTTGTAGGAATAGATGGGTGCTCCATATCCGCATATTTAACAAGCCTCACGTCCTTGGATGGAATGCATCATAATATGAATAATCCTTTGCATTGTATTAACCCGCGGTTAAAGGTTGCTTTCTCGCCATGCAATTGCTTACCTGCGAATCAATTCATCATAAAGCGGCTGCCTCTCAGCTCTGACTTCCTCTCCGTGCAGCTTCTAGAATAAATCCTTCACTCCTCTTTTTTTTTCCTCCCTGTCTGCAGACGATGCTGTCCTAAACCTGATCTTGCTGTTTTTCAGACATTTCCATGCACCGGTTGGAGACAGTATTCCCGAAAGAATGGAAGGACCCGCGTTCAGCTACCAATAAAAAAAGCGAACAAGGTATCCTTTTTCCAAGGAAGAGGGGGAAAGGAGGAAAAAAAATCCACTGGCAATCAATCAACCAGTGAGATATCGAGGATAGGCCTGTGTAGATTGAGGATTTTTTGGGGGGCTTGTTTCTGAAGCTTTTATGATGACAAATAAAATGGCACTGCCTTTTAGATACAAGCATATATGTTCACGTGATTTGTTCTCGTCTTGAAGCAGGGAGCCCTTACCTCACCGGTCCATTTTGATAAAGGGTGGCGTTTATGTGCTCGTCTGAGGTGTGTGATTGGGAAAATGGTCCTACTTCTTCTTTGAATATGAAGGACTGCAACACGCCTCAGTTTTACAACTCCGGAATGTTTTCTGTCGTTCTGTGTCCATTTTAGTCCATCAGTACTTTTTTTTTTTTTTTTTTTTTTGCAGCATTTTTTCAATCCATTCTTGTTAAATGTCAAGTCCATTTCACGTTGCAATGGTGCTAACGTTTTGAAAGAAATCCAGGACCCTCTACGTATTTGGAGGGACTTAATAATAAGACGAAGGAAGGACGCATTTTATGCATCACCAAATAATGGAGAGTGGCGTTTCTGCAGAACACTGGTTTGACATGTGCGGGGTTTTTTTTTAAAATGATTTATGAAATAAATGACATGTGAGCTTCTCTTGCAGCTGGTCGTGGATTGTATTCAAATAAAGCAAATTATCATCCCGCGTTTGTTATTTGTGTGTGTGTGTGTGTGTGTGTGTGTGTGTGTGTGTGTGTGTGTGTGTGTGTGTGTGTGTGTGTGTGTGTGTGCGTGCGTGTGTGTGTGTGCGTGTGTGTGTGTGTATGTGTATGTCTGCCTTAACACCATGGTTGCAGCACAAAGAGTCACAAGAGCATGCTTGCCTTCTCCTGTGTTGTTTTCTGCATTAATCACCAAATAAAGGGAATGTTCGATGCCAAGTAAAAAACATCAAATGCATTGGAAAAACCAAACTGGATTAGCAGAGGAGGATTTCAAAGCCGCAGGCTGGCTGCTTGGTTTAGCGGCGGGTTGTCGTCGCTGCAGAACAAGGGAAGGATAAAAAAGGGGTTGCAGGGCTGGTACAGCGTCGCCGGCATATGTTCAGAGGGGTAATAAAAGTGAAAGATTTACAGTTTTCGGCCGGCCCCCCAGACAGGCTCGCTCGCACCCTTTCAGGAATTACTGGGAGTGATTTACAAGGAGGCAGAGCTGTCAGACTGTCCAAACTTCCAGCACTTCTGAGGAACCGAAAGCAAATCATGCGTGTGTATTTTTATTCTTTTTACTCTAAGGATAAAAATAATACGGAAAAAAAGGCCGAAAATAAAAAGGGTATATGAGTAGTTATTCATCTTCTGCTATATAGTAAACTATACATCAAAATTACCTTAAAAATCACATCCTTGCTTCATTTTAAAAGCTTCTCGTATGAAAAATATCCAGTCCACGTTTTGGGCGTTTGCTTAAGGTATAATAAAACTCTGACGTGAAATGAGAAATAAATTAGCTAAAACTCCATCTTCTCTACAGAAATGATTTCAGGCTTCTGCGATTACTCCCCGACATTTAGTCAAATATCCATGCGGAAACAGCCAACCAGTCATCTCTGGAACTGCAAAGACATTTAATATTATTTTAAACAGGGAATAAATGCTCTTCTAGCGACCATAGACCACAGTCTAAACAACTGCGCCTATGCAGGAGCGCACACATCAGAGAAAGGAGGTGCAATTCATCAAATATCACAGACATTTGATATCGTCATTTGCCAAGCGGAGGCAACATGAAAAATGCTGAAATATTTACCTACCCGAGCATCCATCGGTTCAGAGCCGCAGCTAACAGTCGCGCCGAGTATCGGATATTATTTTCTTTGGAGGGGGGATCTCTTCAGTTTTCAACTCTGATAGAGTCCTTGCGATTAATGACGACGCCGTGTTTCTAGGGGGACGTGCTGCATTAATTATTTAGACAATCACGTGGTTGGAGAACAGAGAAGCGGAGTGGTATAGTCTCTGGATTATATCTCTGAATGCAGACGGCGCACTTTAATATATCTTAAGGGGGGGAGGTTGGTTGGTTGGTTGGTTGGTTGGTTGGTCGGTTGCCTGTCTGGCTCAAAGAAGCTTCTGCGAAACCAACAGCTGGAAATCAAATATGGCCGGATGGAGAGCAGCGGCGCTGTTCCTGTGCACTGGGTGCAGTGTCATTGAAAATGGCACTGCCTTTGGCTCCCATTTATTGCTGTTCAGACATGTAGGTCAGTGTGGCTGCACGCTGTATAGTATAGTAGGCTGCTCTGACCTGATAACTGAGAGGCGTTTTATTTTCAATTCTTGTTGCGATTCCAGCAGCTGCAGATTGTATAGAGGGATTCCTCCATAAATTGAAATCCACTCACATCACAGTTATGCTAATAGATTAATAAGGCATGCTAAGTCCCCGAGATCACTTGTGCATGCATCCCTTTACCTCTGCATGTTTATGACATGTTTGGATTGCACATTATAATTTGTGAGCATGACCCAATCTAGATGATATAGAGAGATGGGGGAAAAGCGTGTGGCTGCGGATTGTCTTTCCACATGTCTGTTCATGGCCGCTTTGTTTGGATCAGAGCTGATTCTGTAGTGTGGGGGGTCGGAGGTCACCGCTGCAGAGAGTCATCCCCAATAAAGCCACAGCTCAAATAAAGTATGCATTTCTGCTCTGTGTCTTTGTATGGTAAAAGAGTCACAGCTGACTTAATATTGTATTGGAGAGATATGTGTGTTAGTTTTTTATTTTATTTTATTTATTTATTTATTTATTTATTTTATCTGGGTTTTAGTTAACTGGGGAGAATAAAAATTCTTATTAATTGTATTTGTAAGACTTAAGTAACGTTTCCTTCGGAATAAAAACGGAAACAAGAGCATTAACTGTGCACAGTTAACGAAGAAGTTTTTACGCACAGAATGCGCTCCAGTTGATAAGAGCAAACCGGGCTTTTCACTTGATTATACTGAATATTTGTTGTGGTTATTGGGGGGTTTATTTAGATATTTTTATGTAGTTTAATCACTGTGTTATATTGCTTGAGTCTCCAAATCTCTTGATTTTTTTTTTAAAATTTATTATTATTTTAATTCCATCTGGGAAATAAAAATAAACAAATAAAAGTCTGCAAATGTTTAATATGATCTCCTTGAATATTTTTAGGTCTTTCCAACCTTTTACAAACCCTTTCCTTAAAGACATCGATGCAAATCTATAGATTATTTGTCTAACCTAAGTTAAATAAAAGTCCTTATGTATGTAGTTTGTTGCAATTTGTCCTTTCTGAACCTGCGCCTGCGTTTGGTGTAGTGAAACACTCGTGTAAAAGAGTTTATTCACAAATACAAAAATCACACCTGAAAGCAAGAAACACAGAAGAGTGAACCCCCTTTTGCGTCAAAACAGAGCTTTCCGCTATCGTGCAAGTGAAACATTCTTTGGTAGTAAAAGTCATAATTTCCCAGGGAAGGCCTTTTAAGCCCACGCAGCGCGCATTTGCTCCATTTGTGAGTTGTTTTATTTTTTTTCTAAAATGCTCCTCGTGCTTAGCTTCAAACTTGCGAAAACGCAACATATATTAGAACCGAATACGGGTCTAATAAATTTTGGGTTTGAAAACCCAAAATTTCTTGCAATTCCATTCCAACAGCTGCAGAATTTTTTTGGAACAGTCACAAAGATCGTATATATCCCGTCGGTTAAGGAAGCGTAGTTTCCTCGAAATCTGTCTTTTGTTTGTCTTTGCCGCGTGAAGAAAATAAGCATCCAGGAGAGAGAACATTTTAGCCAAATACTCAAATGAATAATCAGTAGAAATCTTTATTTTTATATACTTCTCACATTTCAAAGCACCGTACAAGGTAAAAAGCATTTACAAAAATAAAAATTGATGAAAAAATTGCATATTGATTAATGCAACACGACAAAATACAAATCAGAGCCTTCTCAAAAGGGAGGTGGGAGGGGTGGGAATATAAATACTGTTAAAATACGAGTAGGACTGTGTGAGGAACTGACTGGCCCTTTACTGTGAATCAGGTTTAGCTTTGTTTTAAACAGTCCAACTGGCTTTCCCCCCCCCATCCAAACAAAAATAGCGCCTGGGAGAGAAAAAGCTGCCTGTCCGGCGGGTCACGGGGTGCTGGGGTCAGTCCTTGCGGCTGAAATGTGTCCCCTGGATGAACCTGCCTCTGCTGCTTTTGTCGCTCTTCGGTTCTAATACCTTTTCAGCTCTCTGTTGAGGAAGACTTCAGAAAAGAGACCTTCATACTGGGAAAACTTCTGGGTCTTTTTTTTTTTTCTTTTTTTTTTTTTTCTTGTTGTCCGAGGACAATGACGGTCTAAAACAAGAATGATCTGCCTGGAAACGTAACCTGAAAGAAATCCCTCTTCACCCTCGGTTTGGTTTGGTTTTTAAAAGATTCCCATCTGTAACTAAATTCTAAGAGTTTGTGGAAAGCCATGCTAAAAATGCACAAGAATCAAACCTATTATATGTATATATATAAAAAAAAATAACAAACTTTGATCGAAAGTGTTTTTAATGAAAGTGTGTGCTATGCGAAAATGTAAATTTTTTTTTCATCAAATAAATAACGAATTATCAAGGAAAACAAAGACATATATTCCTAAATATTCAGGATTTGGGATTATGCTCAGAAAGAAATACAGATTTGGTGCCATGCAAGAACAAATGATCTTTCATGTGAGAGTTTTCTGAAAATGTACACTGTTTACAAAGGTGTCAGGAGAGATTTATAAGGGCACTCGGAATCCTTCACGCGCAGGAATGTCTTAGGTCTGAGAATAATATACGAGCTACGAACATTTTTTACAAAATAAGTTAAAACAAACAAGTTACGAAAAGAAAGTTGCTTTTTTTTTTGCAAAGGGTCAATGAGTGTTTATGCAAATATCGGTGTCTTCAAGTACCTAAGTTGTGCGTTTTCGTGGATGAAAAAGTCGAACAAAATGTGTGGAATTTTGTATCTATTTGCCTCATTGCTGTACTATAATAAAATAAAAAAATATATATGGTAACGTTAAATTGACGTGAGAGGGGAAAAAATGTTTAAATTCGTGAATTTGAACGGGTTTCATATAAAAATTGGCCACATAAAGAAACAAAAAAAAAAAGTTGACTGTGAGGAAATCAATAAAACAAAATAAAAAAAAATAAAATGCGAGAAAAAAAAAAAGAAAGTTGAAGCCTCTCTAATACCAAATGATTGATTTTCTGACACAGTCTTGAGTCAAAATTGCTGGGATAGTTCTTGTTAAATTAAAAAATAATGCTCAAACGACATCAGTCCATGCAGAAGTCAAAATGCAGCCTTTGTCTTCGTTTATGTACAAATATTCGTCCTGAATCCTCCTCCTCTGTCCTTTATAGCGCTGTTATATCAGTCTGGTTATCCTTTTGAATGTTCTGCAGATGGCCGGAGGCCGGCGCCGATCTGCCTTTGGTGTTGGGCAGCTTGTGGTCCTTCTTCCACTTCATCCTCCTGTTCTGGAACCAGATTTTGATCTGCCTCTCGGACAGACAGAGTGTGTGGGCGATCTCGATCCGCCGCCGCCTGGTCAGGTACCGGTTGAAGTGGAACTCCTTCTCCAGCTCCAGG
Organism: Alfaro cultratus; assembly: GCA_903066825.1. Classification (NCBI taxonomy): domain Eukaryota; kingdom Metazoa; phylum Chordata; class Actinopteri; order Cyprinodontiformes; family Poeciliidae; genus Alfaro; species Alfaro cultratus. Next base: position 9,730 of record CAEFZX010002630.1, on the reverse strand, counting down.
ACCTGCTGCCGGGTATATGCGGTTCTGGAGCGCTTGGGCTCCGATCCCGTGTAGTCCGGGTTCACTGGTTTGGAAAAACAACAAGAAGTGGAAGAAGGAGAGCAGAAATAGAGTTACCAAATGTTGCCAAGTGGAGCATGAAGACAAAAACAACTTGCTACAACAGAAAGTAGGTGTGAGCAGTGCGCAAAAAAAATAAAAAAATAAAAAAAACTTTAAGGAAAGCAACCCCAAAGAAGAAGCTCCCTGTTTTCTTTTTTTTTATTTTCTTTTAAAATATAGTTTTAAACAAATTTCCCTCATATTAAATAAAATCACTAGCGGCTAGTATGTTCTCTCAGAAGCTTTCTGTGGCCTATTTCCTGAGCTATAAAAATTTATGACTTGTGTAATTGTCTGGGCCTTTCAAAGACGCCCATAAATATTACATTAAATGACTTCCTATAACTACCAGGAGGCAAAAAGGAGGTAAATCTTACCGGTAGTTACGTGAACTTTCTTCATCCAGGGGTAAACTACTGCAGGTTGCTTGGCTTGGAGCCCATTTTGACTCTTTGCGTTTTGCTGCTGGCCACAAGTCCGAGGTCCGGCCGTTTGGACCGGGGGGCCCTGCTCAGTCTGTGCGTCAAAGTGGGCAGTGTGGCCAGCTTGACCCCGTGGCTGCACCGCAGAGTCCGGCACAGTGCTGCAGCTAAACGGCTGCTCTGTGTAGTTTGACCGCGGGTAGAGGATCCCTGGGTGTTGGAAGTCCGCGTCCTGCGCCGGGCTGTAGAAGTCCGAGCCCTGCTCAGGTATGTAGTTATTCTGCGAGTATTCCTCGCAGGGAGGAAATTTGGGATCCACATACTTAGAGTTCACCATATACGAACTCATGGCCATTAATTTCTGAAGGTAGAAAATACTAATTTTTCTCGAGTTGTCTTTTTTTCCTCTCCTCCATAGAGCCCTCCTACTTGGTGTCAACTGAATAAAGTTAGCGAACCATGTGACCAGAGCGGCCAATGGAGGTGATGCGGGTCCAAACACGAGTAAACATACAACTGAACGCGCTTTTGCCTAAATGAAGATACACCTAGATAAGACTCATGAGAATAAACAAACATATTAATCTGCTGCACAGCGACAGATAAATAAACACTAAAAGTTACATATGCAGGCAAAACACAAATTCAAATCCTCCATGTATTGTTATGAGAAAAGGAGCACAAAGGGATAATTAAAAAAAATCTTGCATGTGGATGTTTTATCCAAGTGTCCATATATATATATATATATATATATATATATATATATGTATATATATACATAAAGATAGATCAGTTTCTTGAAGGCACGGTGTTCAACAGAGGAAGCAACAAAAGGTACAAAAAGCCCCTTGGCATAAAAGCAGTGAAATAATGACAGGGGACAATTGATGGACAGTGTCTTTGTCACGAAGGGGTCATCCAAAAGTTACACCAATCTCATCCCTTCATCTGCCCCTGTCTCTCTCTCTCTCTTTTTGAAACTGTCTCAGGCTCCTATTGGGCAGCGGCAGCAACAGCACTCCTCTCTGCAAATCAATAATGTGGAGACACAGGAGCCAAAAGCCACAGCTGGAGCGGGCTGCAGCTTCTTTTACTAAATGCATTTGGAGCCTCACTCCAAAAAAGAAACAGTAAACTCCAAAACAGACACTTTCCTGATCAGATTATTGGCTCTCATCGTAATCATATAGAGTTTCTGTGAGTAATGTGCTGTTAAGATTAGCCAGCGCTATCACTATAACAACACTTTGGGCCCTCAACAGCCTCAGACGCCCATAACTCAAGGAATCGAAGTTTTTTCATCGACCATATACTCCCCTAGAAACGAATCTGTGACTCTGATTCCATCACACAAATTCGGTTCTACAGGGTATATATAGACGACGGGAAGCAGGACTCTCCAATTTTAGACACCTTTTTTGTTCCATACATCCAGCAAAAAGCATACAAATGATATAAGATAAGATAATAGTGTGTTGAAAAGCTTCAGCTAGGCCAACATGTCAAAATATTAGTGAAGGAAAATAAAGTATGTACAAAATATACAATGATGTATATATACAGCACAAAAGTTCAAAACTATAGATATCTGCAAAGCGACTGGGACAATTACAATGTCTTTTTATATTCAATGTGCAAATCACAATTACCCAATAAATTATCAGTGAAAACGACTCAGTAGACTCAAAAATGTCAATACACGAAGTTTCAAATAAGGGAACTGAATGCATGTAACAGAAAAATGCGTTGGGAAAACCCTAATTCATTTTTATCTATCTATCAAAAATAGGAAAGGCTATGGGTTCAGTCCTACTATGAGTCAAATTTACTGAATTTATTCCCATTTTCATCAACCAAAGTTGCTTAATTTATCATGGAATTGATATTGATAATATGGAAGAAACCATGCAATTTGGACTATAAGCTGAAGGTTTTCGTCCAAGGAGTACTTTAACACTGTGGTGCAAAAGTACCCCTATATATCAAAGGACTGAGACAGTATTTAAAAAAAAGACAAGGAAAAAAAAGTTACATTTTTGCACATTTGCCCAGTTTTTAAAACCATAAATGTTGTATTGCCAATTTGTTAAAAATACTAAACTTTTGGTTGTAAATAAACAAATAAATAAAAACTACTTCTAGCCAAAAATGTAAAAATAAAAAAATAATTAAAAAAAAACTTCAGTAATCTTCAGTTCCCCTTTCATTCATCTCAAGTTCATCCCTATATAGAAACTCACTCCTCCTCCTACAAAAAAAGAGAGAAGCAGAAGTAGGGGGCTGGGGAGAGTTTTACATATCTGAGAAAAAGTTTTACTTTTCTAAACTTGTCGTTGGGATTTAACTTTGAGCCTATTGTCAGAAGGCTCTGGACCACTGAGGAGATAAGCCCGTTTGGCTGCTGGATCATATTGAGGCTCTTATCACCGACGGGCCGAAAGATGAGGCTAAAGGCCAGCAGGGTCAAACCGAATCATTTACAAAACTATCAAAAACTTTAATTATTTTTGCTGCTACTGACAGCTGAAAGGGGTGCAAAAGTTTACCAAGCCCTCGCCAGCCGTTACCAAAGCAGGGAGGCGCGCCACGGAGAGAGGCCTGCGCTGAGAAATTGCTCTACAAATTAAATAAAACTACGAAATTTTGTTCAATTCATTCTTTAAACCCAGCAGACGGACGTATTTATCAAAGTGGAACCAATCAACATCAGAATAACAATTAATATTAAATGTTTCCATGGTGGTTTGTTTATTCAGTTCGAAAATCTCATTTTAATTTATGCTTAAAAAAAACTGGACCACGATCATAAATAAATAAGTAAATAAATAAATAAATAAATAACGTAGCTGGTACATTTAACTTTTACTGCTTAGCGATTAATTTTAAAATGATGTAAATGTTTTGTCCTCTTTTTAAGAGAATTAAATGTCATAATAAAATCAAAATAAAGCACAAGGAATTGAAAGCCAGTTTTTGTGAATACGCTCTATGTTTTTGAAAGTAATTTAGCTGCAAAAAAAAAAAAAAAAACTACCAATAAGGGTCTTTTTCTGTGCCAGAGTTATCAATTTAAACAACAACGGATGTAAATGCTGAAAATACAACATGCAAAAGACAATCTGTGTAAAATCCTCACATTTCCCACTTCGTGTTTCGACATTTTTAAGACGCCCTGACCTGCCTTTCACCTTCCCCTGCCAGCCCTTCAGACGGGTCAAAGCCGACAGACTGACAACAAAGGGAACGATAAAGTCAGCGTTTCCTGCAGCTTGAGCTAAAGCAAAGGCCAGTCAGAGAGTCTGAACAGCTTCTCGATTATTCTCAAAGCTTGTTCGGTCAGAAAGTGGTCACACAGCGTGTTGGACAGCGAAGAAACAGAATTGACTGAAAAATGAAAAGCAAAATAAATCTCAAATTGCCGGTGAACTTTGCAATATTTCTTACTATTAGATCATTGATGAATAAATACAAATACAATTTTATTTACTTTTTTTATTTTATTTTTTTTCATTCATTATAGGCCAGAATTCCCTTAAAGGTAAAACAGCAAATGTAGGCATATTAATCAGTGGGCTGCAAATAAAGCATGTTTTATTTATTATATATATTAAAGCATCACAGGCAAAATATAAATAAAAAAACGAAAATACTTTGGGGGGAAAAGTGACACAAAATAACATCTGTTTGTCCCAATCCCAAATTTCTTCATGTCCTTATCTGGCAAAATGTAAGTTCACATCAAGACAGGCAAGTGAATTTCGACTTTCCAACACAAGAAATAGAAAACATTAGATTTTCATCATAAAATCCGAAACATACAGCTTAGCTTGGCTTCCCAAGCTACTTTCTAACAGGGAGATTTGGTCCAAAGTAACAACATGAAGCCCAACATCCTCACAGCAGCTAGCTGCGTTTGCTTCCAGCCCTGCGCAGCTCCAGCTTTTACAGACAGGAAGCGGCTCTGTCTGAGCATTACGCATGTGACATCACACGCCCATATAGCACAATGATAAAACAGAGCTTACCACGGAGACCGCAACACATGGCGCACCGTGCGCCAAAACGCATCCACTGTGAAGGAGGATAAAATTCAGCCCGATGGAGCTTCCCTCCGTGTCTGTCATTGGGAACACTATTCCAGCCCATCTGGACGCGCTCACTAATACACAATGAGAATTATATTTTGGCTTGTCAAGTCCCAGGCCATAAAACAAACTTTAATGGCGTCACGTGCTTCCTCACAGCCATTCACAACGCCGCGCGGGCCCATAAATAATCCTCAAAGTTGCACTTACTCAATAATGCAGATTGCATTAATGTGAGCCGCAAGAGGGGGAAAGGAGCAGAAATTAAGAACCAGAGTGGAGAGGGGAAAAAAAGAAAAAGAAAGCGACTTATTTAATTTCAAGTACAGGCCATTTAATTTTACAGTCCTAACACCTAATCATTGATATTAATAATAATGCAAAATGATGGGTGCTACGTTATTAATAATGGAGGTTTGTTTTATTCTTCATTCAAGCTTGGGTCTATGTTGAAGCTCCTGCCCTTTAATTTTCTTCTAAACAGTCTCTCAAGTGCATTTATTTCACAAGCGAGCCTGTCGCAAGGCTGATGTCATTCATTCCCCCTCCAATCTCTGACTGCAGCGCATATTTGCTCCTCCTATCACCGTCTGACCAACTAGAAGGACTCCAATCCTGCCGTAATGTGCTAACGTGCATGCACTGCTGTTTTAATTACTGATTACCTGTAGATTCTAATTATTATTCTAAACACGCTGTTTGACTTTTTAAGTTCATGTGAAATGCGTCACAAAAACTTCCTGTCGCAAATATGGGTGCCTCTCTGTGAAAATAATTTACATTTTAAAACGTATTTTTTATAGCAAAAATAAACAAATAAAAAACACAGCCACTTTCTGTCTGCACAAAGAAGTGACCGCATAAGGTAAAATGCCCCCGCGTGGTTTTTGTAGCTCTTGCATCACTCAAGCAGCTAAAGATCATCGGAAAACTCTGAAACTGACAAAACACTTAAAAAAAAACAAAAAAAAAACACTCAGAGCCGAGCTTGATCACGTGACTCCAGTCTTGGCCACTCGCTGTTCACAAGCAGCAGTGTATAAAGAAGGTGAGCATCTGAGTGTTGGGCAACAGCGCCTCCTGCTGGAATTTTACCAGCCCTTCTCACATCAGCAGGGCCAAACAACTGTGGCTATGCAGGATGTTCAATGATGCAGAGGTGACTCAGTGGAGAAAAATAATGTTTCAACAATGAAAAGCTGAGAACAAAGACATCTGTCATTTCAAATATCAAATGGAAACGAAAGAGTACAATTGGTTTGCTGTATGTTCAGATGTATTCAGAATGATATGATATGACAAAATGTGAGGTCAAGCAAATGCAATGTTGTCATATTTTCAGACTCCAAGTGCTTGAGAGTCTGAAAATATGAAAGGTGATAGAATCATTAAAAGACTGATTTTTTGGCTGTAATTGTTAAGGAAAAATAAATATCAGAATTAAAGCATTTTTTGAATGAAATGAAGCAAATAAAACACCTAAACAGATTATTCCGATGTAAACTGAAGTGAAAATGTATTAATAAATGACGAATCACATTTAAAAAAAACACAATTTGCTTGAAACGGCCTCTTTCCAAATATCACACTAATGGTAAATAATCCAACACAGTATGATAAAGTATACCAGTTTGAAATATGAGAAGGTCCACCTGTTTAATTCCGTTCTAGTGTTTAAAGTAATATCGTTATTATCCTTAAAACCCATAAACGAATTGTCAAAGAAAGCGCTGCCAAATTTTCTATAGCTTCTATTTGCGCCTGTCCCCCGTTGCAGAGTCCATTTTGCCGCATTGCAGTAAGGCTGTAAATACTTTCGCAGCTGCCTGTCAGGCTGCAGTGAAATACTGTCTTTGTTCAATTGGCCTCGTCTCCAAGCAGCTGAAAACAGCCCTGAGAACTGGACTTCTTATGCGGGACTGTGCAAAGGTGGAATACATTAACAAAGGGCTCCTCTTCTGTGCCGAACATAGCACAGGATTCGAGAATTGTGGCAGCGTGAAGGTTACAGCGGACTAGTTTGTAGTTTTTATTGACTCCCAAGCATAAAAATGCATTCAGATTTGACACATATGGGAATGCAATAAGCAGCATGCATGTATAGTAAAAGGCAACTGGGGAGATGTTCAGTTAAAGAGTACAATCTAGCTTAATGGACAGATTAGTCGGAAAGCCGAGCAACATTTCAGCACATTGTAAACAAGCTCCATGATAAAAATTTCAATCGCTTATTTATCAAACTTTTTTTTTTTCCTTTCAGGGAGCATAAACAGTAAATTATTTCAATCCGTTAGCTTTGAACATTTCTGCAGCTAAACAACAATCCCAATACATTTTAGCACACATCGCATCACACGAAATTACCTAAGTGGCATTACCTCACTGCTAATTTACATGACTAATGAAACAGGAAGCTGTCAGGCAGCGCACATGCACAGGCGCGCAACACACGTGAAAATCTTACCTGCAATCTGCAGAAAATCCGCTCTTATTCTTTCATCTTTGCCAAAGCAGAGCATTTTGAGCAAAGCCCCGATGAGCTGTTGCTGCTTCTCTGCAAATGGACGAAGGGATGAAGCAGGAGCTTTTTCCGTGTCGCTCATCTCGGGAGCTCGAAGTGTGCGCAAAAAAATGCGCCTCTCTGATCAGACGCTTTACTAAAACGAACGGTCAGAGATTTTAAACGTGGGGTGGGGGGGGAAGCCGTCTGACTCGTTTTGGTTTTAACGCGGTATGGACGCAGAATGCAGTGAGGGGGTAAAAGTCGCCTGGGAAATCAGGAAAAGGGCCACGAAGACGTTTGCCTCTCACACATGACCAGTGGCATCCAATGACAGGCGATGGAGGCGCATAAAAAAGCTCTATTGCAGAGTTGTAAATTGTCCTCTCACAAAAAAGGAATTTGGGCTGCAGCAATTCTCCCCAGCTCTGCGCATAATGAAGAAGCCCTTCAATGTCCTCCATGCACAAAGCTTTCCACACTGGTTTTGTACGCAGACATTACATTGTATACTATACAGCGAGATGCGGGGCATAATTCTCTTTCTTTTAATTTTTAAAGCAAATGCAAAAAATAATGATAATAGTAAAATGATAATGAGGCATAGTTAAATCCTTTGGAAGTTTGTTTGCTTGTTTATTAAATATTGCAATTTCTATCTTAAACTATCGCTTATAAAAAGTCTAAGCCATAAATTTAGAAAACATTTTGCGTCAAATGTAGAATAAAAAAGGCAGACAACACATTTTTAGCTGAAATCCCCCCCAAAACGAGTAGTCCTACAAAATATATTATTTCAATTTGTACCTGTTTCTAAAAAAATAAATAAATAATAATAAAAAAATAAAAATAAAAAAAACAAAGCACATTCGACCACTCATTTATAATGTTTAGGCACATTTATTTTGGCCTTTTTGACGGGGGGGGGGGGGGGGGAATCGGCCTGTGCGCATTTTGCGCATTGCCTTCTTTGCAGCTTTTCCAAAAAAAATAAGAGTCAACATCTGATTCCGTGTGAATATTCTCACACTGCTGACCCTTGAGATTTGCAGGCTAAATAGTAAGGCAACCACAGTTTCATGCTCGTGAGCATTCCCAGCCAGCTGCAAAAAAAGAGGAATTTCCTTCATTTCATTCCCGTTTAGCTTGGTGGCAGCAGGATTCAGCTCTGTGGGATTTATTGTCAGACTGTGGCTCTGGTTTCCTGCATGTGTTTTCAGCAGTGCTTTCTTGTGGACGTGGAGACTTGTGTGACTTTAAATTTTTGTTCCATGTTTCATGAATGGAAAACAAAGGATTAACGTTCAGTATTTGTCACTTCTTGTTCCTATGCTGAAGTCGTCTGACGTCGGAGAGCCGCCATGTTGCAGCGGATTCCATTGATCTCCAGTAGATCGTATAATGCAGGGAAACCAAATGGACACGATGGCTGATGCGTTTCAGGAACTTGGTTCAGGTTTATCTAAAAACAGAACAGAGCTCAATGGAACTGACACACAGAGAAACCTCTTGATTTCTGTTTTCTGTACGTTTGCCTGCGTTCGAGAGAATCGATAAATTTTTTTCAAAGGCCAAATTAACGAAGAAAACGCATTTTTCACATTTTTCCACAATTATCCTCAGAGCTATGATGCTGTTGAGCTTTATCGGCCGAATGCGAGGATGCTTTTCATTTAATTATTTCAAAGAAATGGGCTTCCTCCCCCTTCCATTCAGCTTAAGTGGGGGTGGGTGTTTGGTGGATGGATTTAACTGCACAACTCCAACACTACTGGACACCTAAGGCTAATAAAAATGTTACAACCAGATCACCCCCCCCCCCCAGCCTCCTACTGTCCTTTCCCTACTTTCCATCTCAGTTGAGTTGGAGAATGTACAAAAATCAGCATCCTGACGAACTCTGCAAGAATTTCTTTCTGTCAATTTGCGTCGTACTCGAATTGCTTTGGTTCATCTTTGTTGAGTCGGTTTTAACTGGAGACGCGCACAAAGCTGCAGTGTACAGCGGAATCATGTAATTATGATCATATATTGACATTTTTTAATGTCTGGCATAAGTATTAAAATAATCCAGCAGAAAATATCGACTATGTGGGAAAACGTTCAATTTTTTTTTTATATTATCTAAATAACGATGAAATATTTCTCAATTTTTCCTTAGCAGTAACTTATAATCTGCATTGTTTGTTTTTTGTCAATATGATAACTACAGGACTGGGACAAGACATAAGCGAACTGAGCTGCTGGTTAGTTGGCTGGACAGAACTGATGTCATGATGAAAAAGAAGCTGACCTGTAAGCAGTTGGAAACTGTTCTCAGAAAAGGTCCAACCAAGGACTAGGCTTGCAAATTAGCCTGTGGCTTTAAAACGTAAGCATAAAACTATAGCTGTATTTTTTTTAAACATGAAATATAGTTTACTGTGTTCTCTTTGAATAATTAAACTTGAATTGAATGGAATAGAACAAAGTATTTTGTTGTCAAACTGTTGTTTCTTATACTAAACTTGCCTAATAAGTGCAATCACCTAAAAAGCAGAAGTAAATGCAAAATGATCTGAATTTAAGTAGAATAACTACTTTAACTTTAATTTATTTTACTCAATTCTAAAAGTTAT